>CATIWR010670450.1:0-27910 GCA_949677035.1 Omphalea diandra | reverse complement strand
TAAAACACAAGTGTAAAGGTTATTGTGTGAGCCTTAGAAAATATAAGTGTAAAAGTTTGGTGTGAGCTTGAAAACACCATTGATAGTTAGTGGAATACCCAATTGCTGAGAATTGGGGAGTGGACGTAGGGTCGATTATACCTGAACCACTATAATTCATGTGTCTTCATTTCTCCTCTACTCTTCTATTTTTAATTTTATACAACAATTCAACCCCCTTCTTGGTGCTAAGGGCCAACATAGTCCAATAATCTCCCCCTTTTTTATTTTGACAACTTAGATTGATCCTGAGGGAAAAAATAAATGCATGAGTTCTAAAGTTGTGAAGATGGAATGGTAAATTGTTCAATATGGCCTTAGAATCTTTAACAAAAATTTCTAAGTATGACTTCCAAACAATCAAGGTAAGAATTCTAAAAAAAAAAATATCATAAGTATGATGCTCCCCCTCAACTTATGCTATTATTTTCTCTCCCCCTTTCATTCTTTCTTGATTTTATCTCTCTCCCTTTGGCAAGTTCAAAAAAAGGGTAAAGGGAAAAAAGTAATTATATTAAAATAAATGGATAAGTATTCATAGGGAGCAAATGCATAATAAAGTGAAATAAAGTAATCACAATAAGATAGAAAATGTCAAAGAATAAACACTTTTTATATATATACATAACAAGTTGTGGCATCACAATTTTTTCATTCGAAAAGAAAAAGAAAAAAAATACAAGGAGATCCTATACTAGAAAGTAAGAGAATCATCATCATCTCCTGAAATTTTTTTTTCTTCTTCATTATCTCCACCTTCTGCTTCATCTCCATCATGACCTTCTTCTTCTTGAGTATCCTAAAACTCAATAAAGTCCGAAAGATGGCAAGGAGGAATTCTCAACTTCTCTTACAAGTCCACAATGTCATTATGAAGATGTGAGAGACAAAGGAATATCCTCTTCATCATCTTCATTATCTTGTCCAATTTGCTATTGATGGTGGCAAGAGATAGTTTTGCTATAGCCTTAGGTTGAGGAAGGATTGGCAGGACTCCTTCTTCAATATTAAGCCTCTTTCTTTGGGTGGCTTGGGAGGGTTCCATCCTTTTAGCCTCAAATGCACCCAAGATATAAGTATATGTATCTGAGTGAATGGCTTTCGCATTGATTAGGTAGGTAAGATCAAGAAAATTATGGGATGGAAGGAATTTCTTAGTGAAGAAATTTTCATTGTCCTCATTAAGAGCCCTTACAAAATGATAGATGGTTGTGATATGAGATGGATGAAGAAATTGTCTTTTCAGCTTGGTGCTCATGTAAATTAATTGATCCACAAGATACAACCTGTTTGAATGAGTTTGTTCTTGACAAGGCATAATAGGAAGGCCAAGTCTTTTTGCTATACTTTCTCATTCCCATCACTTCTAGCATTGACAGAAAAGGTGGTGATACGATGAAGTATCCAAATAGGTAGGGTTTTTATGTATTTGGCTAATGAGGTTTTCAGGTCGTGTTTGGTTTCAATAGAAATTTCTGACCAAAATTCAAAATATATGACTTCAAAAGCGGAGATAATGAAAAGGATATTTTCTCTAATTTAAAGGTTAAAAAGGAAGGAAAATTGTTCAAAGGTAATAAAGTTGGAATCACTAAAAGCCTGAGAAACTAAAGTTGGAATCACTAAAAGCCTGAAAAACTAACTTGTATTGACTCACTTTCAATTCTGCTTTGCGACTAAGTTGTACCATGCACATGAACTCTTTAATCATTTCTTCATATATGGGTTCATCTCGAAAGAGAAACTTGATCCAACCCAAGTTCGACAGGAATGCACGAATTTCGTCGTTAAGCCCAAGCATCTCTAGTAGAAAGTTAAAGGGATTTTATTGGTAAGGATAATTTTAGAGGAATTTGCTTTGTAGCGTTCTTTTTCCTTCTTGGTAATGACCTTTATGAGATGAAGTGTTGAAGGAGTAAAGGGTTGAACAATGGCCTTGCCTTTTTCTACTCTAGAAATTTTCTTGAGAGCCATTGGAGCAGTTTGAGAGATTTGAGAATTTGAAGAATTTGGACGAGAGAAATGATAAGGATTAGATGAAGTGAGGATGGTTACTATTTTGAAAGGTATTTATAGCCATTTGAAGACTTTGTAAGCAACTAGAAATGGCTAGAAGTGGATTTATGAAGAGATAGAAATGGTTAGCAGTCAAATCACTTAATGGTTTGGCAGTTACTAAAATTTGTGTATGCTAATTGAAGAATTGTGATCGCTTTTTCCAAAAAATGTGAGTAACAAACAAAAATTATTTGGGAATGCACTCTTCCAACAGTAAAAAATTTGAATATTGACCAAATTTGCGGTGGAGAGTGATAGTAGCGAGCGTGAATTGATGTTTATCAGCCGGTTGTCATGGACCATTAATTCGCTACCATGAAGAATGGATGGTGACCATGAATTATGAAGCATTAAGAATAAGAAGAAGAATTAAGTTTTTTTAAAAAAAATTCAAAGTTGTGATCCACTTGTTGATGCTTAATTTATTGCAATATGTCATAGAAAAGCACAATTGTAGTTAAAATTAAGACATCTTAAAAGATCAAGTGTAAAAAACAATCAACACATAAGATCAAATTTTCACTTTAGGGAGCTTCTATCAAGCATTCTCAATTCTCTCTTAATAAAGTTCAATCTTTCTTCATTGAGAGGTTTAGAGAAAATATCTACAAGTTGATGATTTGTTTTAATAAATTCTAACACAACATCACCCTTTTGGACATGTTCTCTAAGAAAATGGTGTCTAATGTGTATGTGTTTACTCTTAGAGTGTTGGATGAGATTCTTAAAAAGATTGATAGCACTAGTGTTATCACATTTAATGGGAATGTGATTAATCACTTTGCCAAAATCCTTTAATTATTATTTTATCCAAAGAACTTGGGTGCAACAACAAGCCGCAACTATATACTCAGCTTCCACGGTGGATAGGGAAACCAAAACTTGTTTTTTGCTAAACTAAGATACTAGACATTCTCCTATAAATTAGCAAGTTCTAGTAGTGCTCTTTCTATCTAAAAAATTACCTGTATAATCCGCATTCGAAAAACTTATGAGACTAAAAGATGAGTCCTTAGGATACCATAAACCTAAGTTTAATGTGCCATGCAATTATTTGAAAATTCTTTTAATAATAGTTAAATGTGATTCTTTAGGAGATGTTTGGAACCTAGCACATATGCATACACTAAACATAATATTAGGCCTAGAAGTTGTTAGATAAAGTAGAGATCTAACCATACCTCAATATCTCTTTTCATCGACCATCTTACTCGATTCATCTTTATCCAATTTGATGGTACCACATATAGGAGTTTTTGCTACTTTGCAACTATCCATGACAAACTTCTTGAGTATCTCCTTTGTGTATTTGGCTTGGCAGATGAAGATCCATTCTTTGGTTTGCTTGATTTGTAGACCAAGAAAGAACTTAAGCTCTCCCATCATGCTCATTTCGAATTCCCTAGTCATACACTTAGCAAAATCCTCATAAAGAGATTCATTAATAGCACCAAAATTGATATCATCAACATAAATTTGTATAATAAGTGTATCATGCTTGTGCCTTTTAACAAATAATGCAGTGTCCACTTTTCCTTTTTCAAAGTCATTTTTCAAAAAAAATGAACTAAGCCTTTCATACCAAGCTCTTGGAGCTTGTTTCAATCCATATAAGGCTTTATTCAATTTAAAAACATGATTAAGAAAATTATGAGACTCAAAACCAGGAGGTTGTTCAACATAAACTTCCTCCTCAATTACACCATTTAAAAATGCACTTTTTACATCCATTTGAAAGAGTTTAAAATTCATATGGCATACAAAGGCTAAAAGAATCCTAATGGCCTCTAATCTTGCTACGGGAGCAAATGTTTCATCATAATCTATGCCTCCCTCTTGGTTGTAACCCTTAGCAACCAATCTAGATTTATTCCTAGTAATGAAATCTTGCTCATCTAACTTGTTCCTAAACACCCATTTGCAACCTATAATTGGGTATTCTTATGGACTAAGGACAAGTTCCCATACCTAGTTTCTCTCAAATTGGTTGAATTCCTCTTGCATGGTAATCAACCAACTTAAATCATCAAAAGCCTCATCAATAGATTTTGGCTCAAGTTGAGAAACAAAAGCAAGATTATTATCTAAAAGATCATGTTGAGATATAGTACTTACACACTTAGAGGTATCACCAATAATCAAATCTTTGAGGTGATACTTGGAGAATCTCTAATCCTTATATAGATCTTGACTTAGCTCAACTTCTTATTGATATTATGGTTCCTCATCTACTCTTGATGATTCACCTTTTTCCTTATCTTTATCCTCTTTTCTTGTAGTGTCTTCCAACTCTAATTTTTCAAAGTCACCTACAAGATCATCAATAAAAATACATTTTCCAAGTTCAAGTTTACTAGATTCATCAAAACCAACATTCATAGACTCTTCAACTACCATAGAACTCTTATTAAAGATTTATAAGCCTTGCTAGAGGTGGAATAACCTAAAAATATACCTTCATTGGTCTTAGAATCAAAATTTTCAAGATTATCCTTGGTGTTCAATATATACCACATGCAACCAAATACTTTTAGGTGTGATATATTAGGTTTTCTGTCATTCCAAAGCTCATAAGATGTTTTTTTGAGAATGGATCCTTTAAAAACTCTATTTGCAATATAATACGAAGTATTAAAGGCTTCCACCAAAAGTAATTCAGTAAAGAATACTCATTAAGCATGGTTCTAGCCATTTCTACTAGTGTTCTATTTTTCCTCTCCACAACACCATTTTGTTGTGGTGTTCCACGAGTTGAAAAGTTGTGAAAATTTTACTCTCCAAACGCTAAGTTTCAAAAGACTCATTTTGAAATTCTTTTCCATGGTCACTTCTTATAGATGAAATGAAGTAGCCCTTTTCATTTTGAATTCTTTTTACAAAGCTTTTGAAAGCACTAAAGGTATCATTCTTATGAGATAGAAAGGACACCCAAGTAAACATAGAATAATCATCAACTAGGACTAATGCATAATATTTTTCACCTAAGCTAGCACTTCTAGTACGTCCTATTAAGTCCATATGAGTTAGTTAAAGGGGTCTAGATGAACTTACAACATTTTTAGCTTTATCGGAGGCTTGATGTTGCTTCCCCATTTGGCAAGGACCACATGTCTTATCTTTAGTGAAACTTAGCTTGGGAAAGCCTTCCACTAGCTTTCCTTTTGATAGTCTTTGTAGTAGATTGATGCTTACATGACCAAGCCTTTTATGCCATAACCAAGCCTCATTACTAAAAGACATAAGACACTTGAAAGATTGGTTAGCCAAATTGTCTAAGTCAATTGAGTAGGAATTGCCTTTCCATTCACCTTTGAAAACAAACTCATCATCTACTAATGTGGTGACTCAACATTCTCTAGGATCAAAGGTGACTTACACTCAACAAATTATGTTATAAGCCATTAACTAATAAAACATCATCAATTAAAGAACAACCATTCTTACCAATGGTTCCAATGCCAATTACCTTACCCTTGGCATTGTTATCAAATGTGACATTTCCACCTTTTTTTTCTTTCAATGCTAGGAATAGCTTCGTATTGTCTATCATATGCTTATAGCATCTACTATCCACATGCTAATTGCTTGATTTATTGTTGGCTACCATAAATCCCTACACAATACAAGTAAATCACGTTTTCTTAGGTACCCAAGCACACTTGGGTCCAAGAAGGTTAAGAGTTGAAGGGTCTTCTAATTTGAGGTGAGTCTTCCTAATATAACAATGAATATTAATGTGCATATATTTCATGTAATAGTGACATTGGAGTTTGGACTTGTGAGTCTTTCTCCTATGCACAAACTTAGTATAAGTAGGAGGCCTTCTCATACTTTGGTTATGCAAGTGCATGAGTGATGAGGAGTAGTAGAGAATTGTTTGTGTTTGTGTGTGTAAGCATGTTTCTTGTTATACATGTAAGCATGATTGACCTTTATTGAAGTAGGCCTTGAGCCATTTTGTGCTTTTCTTTTGCCTTTAGGCATTGGGAATTTAGTGCTTAAAGCACTTTTCTTCCTCATGACTTCAACACTTGAGATTTCAGGTGTTCTTGCTCTAACAAATGTAGTGAGTGTACATGTGAAGGTTGAGGCTTCATTAAATCCTAGACCATGCCTAATTAAGGGAGGCCTTTGTGATACTATGAGCGTATCCAAAGCTTACTTACCCTTATGAAACTTAGAGATAGAGCTTCTAAGCTTAATGACTTCTCCTTTTATAGTATCATTTTCTTTTCTTAATGAAGCTAATGATGAAGATGATTTGGAAAGATTTTCTATCAATTTTTTGAGTTCTTCATTTGAAGTCTTCAATTCACTTACAAAATCATTAAGAGATTTATAATCATCCTCTAATTTTGAGCATTTTCTCTTATAAGATTTCATTTGTGACTTATACTTGCCACATCTCATAGTAAGAGCTTCTAGAAGCTCTTCATCTATATTGTCTAAGTTATCATAATCTGAATGAAAATGAGATAAAGTGTTTATCTCATTAGGAGAGTCTTCTTGAGCCATGAAGCATATGTTGGCAATCTCTTCATCCTCTTCATCCTCACTTGAGCTATCATCATAAGTGGCTTTCAAGCTTTTTCTCTTCTTTTTGTCCCTTTTCTTCTTCTTCTTTAGCTTGGGACAATCATATTTGATGTGGTCTTGTTTGCCACACTTATAACAAGTGACTTCATTTAATCTTTTTCTAGGATTACAAGTTGTCTTTTTGAAGTTCCTTTTTTTTTTTCTTCTTCTAATGATCTCCTTAGTCCTTCTTGAGAGCATTGCTAGCGCTTCTTCTTCTTTGTCACTCTTTTCTTCACTTGAGGTAGTTTTCACTTCCTTCTTTTTGGTTCAAGATTTGAGTGCCAAGGTTTTTCTTTCAAGTTTTTCTAATTTTTCTCATCGGCCCCTCAATTTCTTCATTTCTTCATCCTTTTTTAAGGCTAACTCATGAGTAAAAAGTTTGCCTATTAAAACATTCGTAGGAATCTTCTCAATCTCCATATTAGACTCTTAAATGTTGCATACTCTTGCACTAAATTTATCTAATGGAAGAGTTTTAAGGATTTTAGTATTTACCTAATAGTTGGTGAGAGTCTTTCTAAATTTCTTCATGTTTGTGACAATAGAAAGGATTATATTTGTCATTTCAGTGATGCTTTCATGGTCTTTCATCATGAAGAGCTCCCATTCTGTCACATACATTTCCAATCTACTTGATTTCATAAGTGTTGTGCCCTCGTGATAGTTTTCTAGGGTCTTCCATATAACATAAGTTGTTTGGCATTATTGAACTCTTCCAATCTCCTCCCTAGAGAGAGAGCTTAAAAGAATTGTCATGGCTCTCTTGTTTTTGCCATTTGACCTTCTATGGACTTCAACCCATTCTTCTCTTGGAATGAGTTCTTCATTTCCATCCACTACTTTGGTGGGTGGCTTCCATTCTTTGACTACAACATTCCAAAGATCCACTACATTTATATCAAGATAAATCTCCATCTTATACTTCTAATGAGTATAGTCAGACCCATCAAAGTAGGGCTTGAAGTATGAGTGAATTCCCTCTTGTGTCATGATCTTTGCTCACCCAATTAGGGTTTGTTTGTGAGACTTGGATCTGATACCACTAGTTGACCTAGGGCACCATGAAAGGGGGTTGAATTGATGTTCAAAAAAAAAAATAGGGATAAGGTGTTTAAAGAAGTTAAGTAAAAGAAGAGAATAGTAGACACAAGAGTTTATAGTGGTTTGGGTATTAACCAACCCTACGTCCATTCCCTAATTATCTACAATTAGGTATTTGACTCAGCTTAAAAGGTGTTTCCAAGCTCACTATAAACTTTTACAACTTGTGTTTTCTAAGCTCACACAAAACCTCTTACAAGTTTTTTCAAGGCTCACATTAAAAACCTCTCACAAGTGTTTTCAAGGCTCACACTAAAAACCTCTCACAAGTGCTTTCAACGCTCACATTAAAAACCTCTCACATGTGTTTTCAAGGCTCACACTAAAACTTTTACAATGGTGTTTAATGTTCACACCAAACAATCACTAAAGCATAAATAAAAATTGAAAGAATGAGTAGCAAATTAGCTAGAGTGGTTACAAATTAATGAATTCTCTTGCATTTACATCTGTTTGGTGGAGTATTTATAACTTATATCCACCAAAGAGATGTTAGACTAAAACTATCAATAAATCTCCAAGATGTGCTAGGCAAATTCAGCATTAAATGCTTCTTAGGCTGAAGTCGCGATTGCTACTACCTTTTCGCGGCTACAAATTTTCAATTTCCATATAGGAGCTAAAAATTTCGGTGGAATAGACCATTTGTGTCTAACAGCTAGTCCACATGTTAGCTTTTTGTTGGTCATTTAGGAAAATATAGCTATTGTGTTCTAACCACTCTCAAAAGTCGTGGTTGCGAGATATCAATGCCTTGGGCGCAACTAAGATCGCGAATTCCTCTATTTGAAGAGAAAACTTCAATTGCTTGAGTTACTATTATGAATAAACTTTTGCCCTTGCAATTTTTAATCTTTAACAGACACTTGGGACACTTGGCAAGCTGAGATTGTAGCTTTGGTTCCCTCCTTTGTCACTATGAAATTTGCGATTGAGACTCAGGCGTGACATACACTTTGAATTCCTCTGTGACTAAGGCTTTGCCAACTTTGGGTGTGTCATTGTAGTGAAGTTGTCTACAAATTTCTCTAGGCTAGCTTCATCCTTTATTGTGATTGATTCATGGTCGCAATTTATAGTACACTCACCGTGAATTAGAGTGAACTTTACAAGGTTAGTGATTTGAACTCCATCCAACTTCCAATGTCAAAATCTAACTTATAATATGCAAAAAAAAAAAAAAAAACTTAATGAAAGCATTAGAATTGATCAATCTTTATTGTCAAGATCAAAAGAGGTTCATGAGTTAGATTAAATCAACTTAGTCTAACAAAGACCATACATACCAACCATTATATTGACAACTTTACTAATTTCCATTATGGCCATGAATTCTCTGATGACTTCATCATAACTAGGTTCTTCATAAAAAAATAAAGTTTCCCACCTAAGATTAGAGAGATATGCTTAAATTTCTCCATCTATCTTTAATGATTTAAGTGCAAAATAGGAGAGCATCTGGTTAGGCATAATGATCTTCTTTTTTATCAGTTCATAGTATTCTCTTTCTTCTTTTAGTCATTCCCTTTTCATTAGATGTCATAGGGATTTTGAGGGAAAAAAGAAGTTTGAGGGGCTTACCCTTGTTAGTGTCCCTTAGTGGTTTAAAAGCCATGAAAGAGAAGAAAAGGTAAAAGATGGAAAGAGAGGAAGAAAAATATAGGAATGAGAGAATTAGAGAGAAAGAAGATGACTTAATTGAGGGAAAGAGAGAAAAGTTAAAAAGAAGGCTTGGGAAGGTTTTAAATAGTAGGAAATAAGTGAAAAGGTTAAAAAAAAAAGGCTAAATTTGCATTTATTACAATAAAATTATCATTAAGATTTATTACCCAACAAATATTAAAAATTACGACTGTTAAACCTCCATTACGGCTGTGAAATATGAAATCTATGAGTAAAAGACAGTTTGACCTTAGAAATATGTAAAGAACATGGTTTACATTTTGAAAATTTTGAAAATTTACAGAGGCGAAGGAGAAGTCATGAACATGAAATTTAAAAACCTTAAAAAATCAACATGACCTATTGATGCACGCATAAATGGTATGTCTAAGGATCCACTCAAACTTCAAGGTCCAATTATAAGGGAGGGATTTAAAAGGTTTAAAGAGGCAATTGAAGCTTTTATTTAAAGGGGAATTACACTTTAATTGTCCCAACAAGGCAATCTTAGGCATGAAGGCCTAACATGGAGAAGATTGGTGTATAGAGAAAATAATAGATCTTCAAGCCCATTTAAACTTAATTTAGTTTATGGATACTTTTAATAGGCTCTTGCTGATAAGGTCAACAAATTGAGACCAAGTTTAAAATTCTAAAATTTTAGAAAAAAAATGGTTAGGACAAGACATGTTGGATAAGGTTATCTTGTTTTAACAAAACATAAGCTCTAACAAAATGGAAATTTGTTCCAAAGACATAGGACTCATGCCCTAAGATAAAATATCATCCAATTTGGCCCAATAAAAAAAAAGACATGTTTCTTCAAGATTCTTCCAAGATTTACCAAGATTCTTCAAGATCCTTCCAAGATTTGCAAGATTCTTTAAGATCTTTTAAGATTTATGAGATTCTTCCTATTGGCCAAGTTAGTTTCCTTGTGTAATTAGTTGTATCTTTGTTAGTCTTTTTTTTTCTTATAAGCAACTTTGTTTAGAGTGTTTTAACTAGGGTAAGGTACTATGGCCAAATACTCTTTGGCCAATCATATGTTTTTCTTTAGTTTTCCTTATGATATTAGGATAAGTTAATAGTTAAGCTTCATGGCCAAGTTATGCATGGCAGAATAGTATTCTTTCCTTTTTAGGGTTTTTAGTTTTCTAACTCTAGTTCAAAAATTAAATATTATAAGGCTATTTATAGCCCTCCATTCTGGAAAAGCATAAGTTAATTAATAATACTTTTCTTTGCATATTGCTTTGTGAGATTGATTTCTTTTCTTGAGTTCTTGAAAGGACTTGGTGAGATTGTTGAGTGAAAGATTAATAATTTCACAAACTTGTTTATTCTAATCTTAAGTTAGCTTAGTTAATTTAGGGTTTGAATTGACATAAATATAAATATTTATAACTTCAGATGCGAGAAATAAGTTTTCTAAAGATCTAGTTGGAATTTGAAAACCAATTTTAATTGTTTGATTCTTGATAGATTTGGGACTTATGTTCAAAGCATATGGGTAAGGATTCAATCCAACCTTATTTGTATCATTTGGTATCAAAGTTAAGCCTTCAAAATCAAGTAGGTATCCATTAAATTCATTGTTTTTGTTGTTCGTTATGTCTTAGCAATTAAATCACATTATTCCTCTTATTGAACTAATTTGTGTTCTACATTATCTTTGTGTTCCAATCTATTTTCTTCATTTTTCTATCATCAAATTAGTTTGTTTCATCATAATTAATCATTATTTTATCTTTGATTTTAGTTTAGAATTATTGGTTTTGCAAAAATTCTTAAAATTTATAAACTTAGCAAAATAGCTTGTTTTCCTTGTCCAATTCATATTTCTTTGTTTCTTTCCATTCACATTCATTTTCCTCTATTGATTAGTACTGAGGAAAAGAAAATTAAGCATGTTGTTGTTGAATTTATAGATTATGCTTTTGTTTGGTGGAATCAAATTATGTATTCTAAAAAAAAGATGTGGGGATGATCCTATTTATACATGGGTTAACATGAAAAGGGTTATGAGAAAGAGATTTGTACCTAGCCATTCGACAATAAACTGCAAAGTTTTATACAAGGTTTAAAAAGTGAGGAAGAGTATTATCAAGAGTTAGAAGTGATAATGATTAAAGCTGAAATTGAGGAGTTTATGGAGAAAACAATGGCAAGATTTCTTAGTAGGCTTAGTAAAGAGATTGTTAATCAAATGGAGATGTACCCCTACAATGATTTGGAGGACTTGTACCACAATGCCCTCAAAGTGGAGAAATAATTAAGGGATAAGCCATCTAGGTCTAATTTTCCATCTTCTTCTTGGACTAACAAATTTAAAAGTGACGATAAGCCTAACATAAGGTCCAAAACCAAACCACCTAAAGTAAAGGAAGGAGGGAAGCCCATTAGCAACACCAAGGCCTAACCATCTAATTAAGTAACGAGTAAAAATATTTTTATTGCTAGGCATTCTTTAAGTGCCCAAATTAAGGATCATTGATAATAAAGAGAAAATATTTTCCATGCCACATGTAGAATTAATGGCAAGTTATGTCTTGTGATTATTGATAGTGGTAGTTGCACTAACGCAGCTAGTATATATCTTGTTAAAGAGATAGAATTGCCAACCATAAAACATCCTAAGCCATAAAACTTGCAATGGTTAAATGATTATGGTGACATTAAACTTACAAAGCAAGTTAAAATTTATTTTTTTTATGGGCAAATATAAAGATAAAGTTTTTTGTGATGTAGTGCTTATGCAAGCTAGCCATATACTTTCAGTCGTCCATGGAAATTTGATAGGAGGGCAAAACATAATGGGTATTCTAATGTTTATGAGTGATTTTAAGGGAAAATACATTATACTTTCTTCTCGATCTCCTCAATAAACATATGAAGATCAAAAGATTTTAGGAGAGAGAAAGTCTGCATGAGAGGGAAAAAGAAATAATTGCATGATAGAAGGAGAGTTGTGAGAACATAATAGAAGGTGTGAACTAGGAGTGGAAAAAGGAGAGAAAATAAGGGATGCCTATAAGAAATGTGAAGGCATGTAAAAAAAAGGGGTGAGAATAAAAAAATTTTATACAAAAAAGAGTGATGTATGAAAAACTTTTATACAAAAGAGAGTGATGTGAGAAAATAGTATTTAGCTAAATCATCCATGGTTTTGTTTTTGTATAAGGATTTTCTTTGTCTTGTTTTTCTTTTGATGATAATCTCACCAATTCTTTTCCTAGTTATTTTATTTCTTTATTACATAAGTTTGTAAGAAAGCTACGAGTCTAAAGAAACTTGTTTAAAGGACGAAACATGGCGTATGACCATGCATACAACTATGCTTCCAGGAAGCACAACCATGCACACAATCGTGCTTCAAAGTGACAACATTGGATAGATGGTTGCATAGCCATGCACACAACCGTGCATCAAAGACAAGTAATGAGATGCTCATGACCGCACAAACTCATGGCCATGTGCACATCCATCACTATCTTATCACAATCTTTGATGCACGTTTGTAAGATCAACACATTTAAACATCACTATCTTATCACAAACATATCAAAAATCATGATATCAATTAAGCAACATATATGCACATAACGAGACCTATTTTCACCCTAGAGAGCTTCCATCAAGCATTTTGAGTTCCCTTTTGATGAAGCTCATTTTTTGTACATTAAAGGGTTTATCAAAAATATCCACTAATTAGTTTTAGTGTCAACAAATTCTAACATAACATTACCATTTTACAGATTGTCTTTAAGGAAAGGATGCCTAATATCTATATATTTGCTTCTTAAGTGTTGGTTGAGACTTTTTGAAAGATTTATTGCACTAGTGTTATCACATTAATGGAAATGTGATCAGCATTTTTGCCATATTCCTTGAGTTCTTGTTTCATCAAAACAACTTAAGTGCAACAACTCATTGCTACATATTTTGCTTCGATAATGGACAAAGTAATCAAAACTTATTGTTAAACTAAGAAACTAAACATTCACTAGTAAATTAGAAAGTCTAAAAGTGCTCTTTTTATCAAGAAAACTATCCACATAATATGCATTCTAATAACGAAGAAGAGTGAAAGATGAGTTCTTAGGATACCATAAACCTAAATGCAATGTACCATGCAAATATTTCAAACTTCTTTTAATCACTTACAAATGTGATTCTTTAGGACATGATTGAAATCTTGCACACAAGCAAACATTATACATTATATCGGGTTTAGAAGTAGTTGAATAAAGAAGAGAACTAATCATACCTTTATATTTCTTCACATCTATAGGCTTACTTGATTCATCTTTGTCAAGCTTGATTGATGAACTTATTAGTTTGTTTGGCTATCTTGCAATCACCCATCCCAAATTTCTTGAGTAGCTCTTTTGTGTACTTAGATTGATTGTTAAAAATGCCCTTTTTACATTATTTGATTTATAAACTAATGGAAATTTAAGTTCTCCCATCATGCTCATTTCAAATTCTCTAGACACATACTTAGGAAAGTCTTTACAAAGAGGTTCATTAATAGCACTAACATGATATCATCAATATAAATTTGAACAATTAATGCATCCTTATCTTGGTTTTTCACAAATAAAATAGTGTCAACCTTGCCCTTTTTATAATTATTTTTCAAAACAAATGAACTAAACCTTTATACCAATCTCTAAAGGCTTGTTTCAATCCATACAAGGCCTTAATCAATTTGAAAACATGATTCGATAAATCATGCGATTCAAAACCTAGAAGTTATTCAAGATAAACTTCTTCTTTAATAAAACCATTCAAAAATGCACTTTTGACATCTATTTGAAAAAGCTTAAAATTCATATGGCATGCATATGCAAATGGAATCCTAATAGCCTCTAACCTTGCAATGAGGGCAAAGGTTTCATCATAGTCAATGAATTCCTCTTGGTTATATCTTTTGACAACCAATTTAGCTTTATTTCTAATTATGAAACCTTGCTCATCCAACCTATTCTTATATACCCATTTGCATCCTATAGTCGGGTGTTTTTTGGGTTTTAGAACATACTCTTAAACCTTGTTTCTCTGAAATTGTTTGAGTTCCCCTTGCATAGCAATCACCCAATACTCATCATCAAAAGCCCGATCAATTGATTTTGGCTCAAATTAAGAAACAAAAGCAAGGTTATTATCCAAGGCATTAAGTTGAGATATAGTCCTTACACCCCTTGAGGTCCCCCTCAATTATGAGTTCATTTAAGTAGTTCTTGGAGTACCTCCAATCCTTGGGTTGTTCTTGAGCTTGGTTCTCCTCTTATCATAATTGAGTTGGCTCTTCCTATTGAGGTGACTCTTTATCTTCTATTTTCAACTTCCTTTGGAGTGGAGTTGATCTCTAGTCTTTCAAAATTCACCTACAAGATCATCAACAAGAGAAACTTTCATAGATCAAGTTTGTTGGATTCATCAAACACAACATTCATAGGCTCTTCAACCAACCATAGACTTTTTGTTAAAGACTTCATAATCTTTGCTAATCGTTGAATAGCCTGAAAATATTCCTTCATCCATTTTAGAGGCAAATTTCCTAAGGTTTTCCTTTGTATTTAAAATATAACATTTATATCTAAATACTCTAAGGTATAAAATCTTGGGCTTTCTTCCATTCCATAACTCATAAAAGGTTTTATTTAAAATGGTCTCTTGAAAAATTTATTAGCAATGTAACATGAAGTGTTGATGGCTTCGACTCAAAAGTAATTTGAAAGTGAATACTCACTAAGCATAGTTCTAGCCATCTCTACTAATATTTTATTTTTCCTCTCTACAACACCATTTTGTTGTAGTGTTCTATGAGTCAAAAAGTTATATGAAATTCCATTTTCTATAAAATAATTTTGTAAAAACTCATTTTGAAATTCCTTTCCATGGTCACTTCTCATGCTATAAATGAAGTAACCCTTTTTCATTTTGAACCTTTTTTGTAAAACTTTTAAATTCATAAAAAAATATCACTCTTATGAGTTAAGAAACTAACCCAAGTAAACTTTGATTAATCATCAACCGGGACAAATCATAATGCTTGCCACCTAAGCTAGCATTTCTAATAGGCCCAACTAAGTCTATGTGGATAGGTTGAAGAGATCTAAAAGTACTTACAACATTTTTTAGTTTCAAGGATGATTGATGTTGCTACCCCATTTGATAAGGTCCATATGTCTTATCCTTGATGAACTTTAGCTTAGAAAAACCTTCCACTAGTTCTCCTTTTGAAAGATGTTGGAGAAACTCCATGCTTACATGCTTAAGTCTTTTATGTCGAAGCCATGATTCATTGCTAATAGACACAGGAAACTTAAAAGATTTATTCGCTAAGTTGTCTAAGTTAATTATGTGTGTATTTACTAAATTAGTGACAAGGCATTCCGTAGAGTTAAAGGTGACTTTCTTACCCTTATCACATAATTGACTTACACTCAACAAGTTATGTTTCAAACCATCAATAAGAAGAACATTGTTAATTAGGGGTATCCCTTCTTACCAATAATACCATTGACATTAGTCTTAAATGTTACATTACTACCATCTTTTTTTTTTTTATGCATATGAATAGCTTTCTTTTTCCGATCATGTGCTTTGAGAACCCACTATCCACATGCTAATCATTGTCCTCTTTGATGGATTCTAAGCATACCTATAAGACATAATAAGTTCATATTTTTCTAGGTACTTGTTAGCACTGGATTTTGAGTTTTAGCATTTAAGCCCAATGATGAAAATCACTAAACTTATTCCTTAAGATGTAAGGGAAAATGCCAAAGGAAGAGAAACAAAGCCCTGGGATACATTGGAAAAACCTAAAGCTAAGCTTAATACCAAGCCAAAACCCAAAACTAAAACTAAGACTAATCCTGCTCAGAGGGATGTCTAACTAACTAAACAAGGATGTACATTATACTAAACACAGATGTACATTCTATTAAACTCGGATGTGCAACCCTACCTTAAACTTTAATCCTCAAAACCTTATGGAACTACTCCTTTAAACCCAAGGTTCGCATAATCCTGTCAGAGGGAAGTGCAAGACATTCTTGATTATACAACCTATATGTAAACCCTAATTCTAATACATACACCACTTCCTTTGTGATTGGATGTGTCCATAGTGTAAGCAGAACTATTTCTAGCACTATCCAACCATCCCTCACCTTTAAATCCCTCTTCATTTGAAGAGGGAGAGGAGGCTTGGAAACCCCTAAGGTTTCTTTGCCAAAATGACCTCTTAAGCATCCCTTAAACACATAAACCCTAAACCCTAACCTACTACCATCACTTCTAAGGTAGAGCTAGTCCTAAACACTTCACTTTTGTGCATTCCCTAAACATTTTGGTGGATATTAAATACCTTGTGAGTCTCTGAAGGCATAAAAACACATAAAGACATCCAAGGCCCCCTATTTTCCCCTTTTTTCTTCTCCTTCTTCTTTCTTTTTTTATTTTCAAAACCTAGTATTTAGGGGTTGTACAACCTTTATATAAGTTATATAGCCCCAATAATAGGTTGTATAACCCTAGTTTCCTAGGCATAGATCTGTGAAAATCTTTTTCTTCTCTTTCGAATTTCTTTTATTAGAGGCATTTTTTTATGTTTTTTTTATCACTTTAGGGGAAAAATACGGTAAGGCTAAATAGTCGAGGACCCCTATTCACTTTAAAATGGAGTTTTGATAAGTTTGTAATGGTTTTCTTTGTTCTATCCATCTTAATGTTCATGTTTTCTAATGTGGGTCTAATTATGGTTTTTAGTTTTATTTAGATCATTTTAAGGTAGTGACCAAATGAGAAACTTAATGTTCTAATGACCTTGAGAGTCTATTTTGTCATTATGTTTGTGTTTAGAACATTTGAATAGCGTTTTGGCTCTTAGCCTCCCCATTCATGTGTTGTATGCCAACCCTACATGGTTAGTGGTACATATAGATGTCAAGCTCTTTTAGAGCTACATAGGGTGAGGATTCATTAATCCTATAATCCCTCATGTGATGGATTTTGCCTTAGGCCATTAAATATCCTTTAAATGCCTTACATTACATACTTACTTATTTATATGTTTATGATTCATGCATTTGTTTTCTATTATTTATCGATTTTATGATGTTGGGATATGTTACCATGGATATTAGATATATGTTTAGGGATCTTGACTTTGAAGATGTGCTAAGATGATTACTACAGACTTTATTTACCTTCCTTTTAATTCATATCATTTTGAGTAGATTTAAGGTTGTTTTCTTTCCATCTCACTATACTTTATGGACTAATTTATGTTCATTTTTTTGGGTTAGGAAAGCTAAATAATGTATGCTTCTTGTCTATTCATTACATGATAACCCCACCATTTAGATGTGTATTCCTCATCCCTACTTTATATATGTTGGACTATCTTCACAATGTAGATTGATAGGTCCTAACATCTATTTCAAGTGTTGATCTTATAGATATTTAGATAGGATTGCATTGGAAATTGAATGGAAGCCTTAGTCTTAAAGATTGAAATTTGCATCCTAATGTGTAGTCATGAATTAGAAGGTCAAGATTGTTACCTTGCAGAAGAGTTTGATCAATTTAGGCAGACGATTTCATAATGTATAATGCATCTAGTGTTAGGACCACTACTTTTGTATTCATTTAGAGGGAATCAAGTCTTCAACTAGATTATGCTAGATGTCCCAAAGAACTTTTAGAACATCAAAAATTATGATAGTGAAATACTGTTGAGATCATGATTTTGGTGAAACAACACCTCCATTTGGACAAACGATTTCTTAGTGATTATCGTATCCAAAGAAGAAAAGTAGAGGTTGGGATTTTCATTCTTACTTGAGGGACGTAATGGCCATTTTTCCTAACGAACCAATGGTTTTATGCCCTATAGATTAGTCGTTAGATACAAATGGAGTTCTCCATTATGATTGAGCAAAATTTAGTGTTATGTGAATATCACAACTATGATTCTATAGTTTCAATCGTGAACCTTATCAGATAAGCATTTAATGCAGATTTGCCTATAATACCTTGGAGATTTGCACATAATTTTGTCTCTAACATCTATATGGTGGGAGTAATCTATAAATACTTCATAAAATGGACATAAAATGTAAGAGAAAAATGTTTATTATAGCCAAACTTTTTCAAATTTGTTTCTCAGCCTTTAAGCATTCAATTTCTTGTATTTGAATTGTTTGTTGATTGGTGTGAACATTAAACATCATTAAGTTTAGGTTTGAGAGTTAGCCTTTGATTGTAAAACTCTAATTGGTATTGAGAAATATAATATGGGTGAGAGCTTAATAGGAGATGATATAAAAAAGAAGGGTCATAAACTCAAAGGGATTACTAGAGAAGCAAAGGAAGCATTAGTCTTCAAGTTTAAGGGAAAAAAAGAAAGGGATCTTATCTAGACAATGTATGGATCATAGGATGATTAGCCTTCAAAGAAAAAGGATAACCTTGTGCAAGAAATGTATATACTTATTATTAAAGACCAATCCAACCATCAAGCCTAAAGTGTAGGCAAGGAAATAAGTATCATAGAAGGAAAGTACCTTAGGAAAAGTCTTCTAGACATAATAAAAATGATTGAGAGTTCTTTTAAAGTTGTGATGACTAACAATAAAGGAGAACAGTTACCTTATGGAGCAAATGGCAAGGATGATGATCTATGTATGATAGACTTATAGAAAAGCTTTTTACAGATTGAGTTTGAAATTATGCTATAAAAGAAGAATTTGAAGGAATAGTCAAGGTAATGGTAGGTAATAAGGGAATAATTAAAGTGACCAGTAAGTAGTCAGTTGATGGTAACTCAATGGTCATTCTTAATCAAACTATAGAGAAAGAATCATCTCTAGTGGGATAGAAAGAAAATGAAGAAAAGATGCCTAGTGTAGAGGAAGGGATTTAAAAACCAATTACACTTACAAAACTGCCTTTGATAAAGATGTTATAGATATCATTCTCTAGTTTATTTAAGGATGATGATGTATTTCTTTCAAAATTTAAGGCAATGAATGAGATCATTTGTTTACTTGTGTGATGTCTTTTAATGGTATTATAAATGACATGCATCATTTTATGAACATATTTAAAATCAGTTTTATCCATATTAATCTTAATAAATAGGAAAATCTTAAAATTTTAATAATTAAAAGTGACATCACCCCTAAAGATAGAACAATGCTTGAGGAACTACTAATAAAGTATCAAAAGGTCTTTACATGGATATATGAGGATATGCCAAAAGTTAACCACTAGATTAATAAGTAAAAAATACCTATATACTCACACATAAAGCCAGTAAAGTGGAAGATCAGGTGACCACAACTAGATTAAGCATAGCTGGTGAAGGATGAAGTGGCTAAGTAATTAACGGCCAAATTTCTAAAAATGGTAAAGTATTCAAAGTGGCTAGCTAATATAGTGCCAATACCTAAAAAGGATGGGCAAGTAAGAGTATATGTTGATTACAAAAACTTAAATAAGGTATGTCTTGTTGGATTAGGTTAGTCAAACCTAAGTTAAGACTCTTTTTTGACCTTGCGAATATAGATTGAAAGGTTCTAATGCCAATCTTAAGTGTTGATCTTGTTGATACTAAGTTGGAATCTCATTAGAAGTTGAATATAAATGATTAAAAGCAAAAACCTCAAAGTATGAAATCTGCCTTTAAAAGTCTCGATCGCAAATTTTGGTAGAAACTATGAATTTTGAAAAGTATTATTGAGATTCAAAATTTGGAACTGTAAATTTAAGTAGAGACCACGACCAGTAGAAAAATAAGAAAGCTAAAACTCCATATTGATATGTGATAGGTGTAACGGCTTAGTAGCGACCACAAACTTTAGTAGAGACCACAAATTTTAGTAGTGATTGCTACTTTTGTATTCACTTAAAGGGAATCAAGTCTTCAACTAGATGTCAGGTGTCCCAAAGAACCTTTGGAACATCAAAATTTGTGGTAGCAATATAATGGTTGAGACCGTGATTTTGGTGAAACAAAACCTCGATTTAGGCAGATGATATTGTGATGAGTATCATATCCAAAGAGGAAAAGTAGAGATCGCGACTTTCACTCTTACTCAAAGGATAAAACTGTAATTTTTTTCTTAAAAACCAATGTTTTTATGCCACATGGATTGGTCGTCAGATACAAACAGGTTCTTCACCGCAATTGAGCAAAATTCAATGTTATGTGAATATCGCAATCGCAATTATACAGTCTCGATTATGAATTTTATCTGACAACCATTAAATGCAAGATTTGCCTACCATACTTTAGAGATTTAGACATAGTTTTATTTGTAACATCTTTAGACATAGTTTTATTTGTAACATCTCTTTGGTGATTGTAGCCTATAAATACACCACCAAATGGACTTGAATACAAAAGAATGGAATTCATTATAGCCAAATTCTTGCAAACTTATTTCTCAACCTTTAAGCATTCAATTTCTTATATTTAAGTTATTGTTGTTTGGTGCAAGCATTAGACACAATTAGGTATGGGTTTGAGAGTTAGCTTCGATTGTAAAACTCTTATTCAGGCTGAGTGTTAGCCTTATGAAACAATAGTGAGTTTGTGTGTGAGCCTTTGTACAAACATAAGTTGTAAAGTTAGGTGTGAGCTTTAAAATACCATTGGGCATTAGTGAAACACTCAATTGGAAGAATTAAGGAGTGATTGTAGGGTTGATTAATATTCGAACCACTATAGAACTTAGTGTGTTATATTCTTCTTCTACTTCTTTTATTTCTTGCTTAACAAACCTTACCCTCCAAAATTCAAAATTTCTCACCAATTCAACCACCCTTTTTGGTGCACAAAGGCTAACATATTTAAAAGAGAACTTCATACTACCCTACATTTACTTCTTAAGATATAATTTGATTCTTATAACCACAACAGATAAGGTTATAACAATCTTCATTTCCTCATAGAGAACTTATTATTATCAAGTGATGCCATTTCAGTTAAAAAGCCAAGGCAACATACTAAAGGATGGTAATTGAGCTATTTTATACACAAGAAGATGGAAGCCTACGTAGATGACATGATAGTGAAGTTTAACACTCGTGAAGGTCATTTAGAAGCTCTAAAAAAGTTCTTACAATGAGTAAATAGATATAATCTAAGGTTAAATCTAATGAAGTGTGTGTTCAGAGTCACCTAAGGTAAGTTATTAGGATATATGGTGAGAGGAAAAGGTATTGAAGTACATCTAAATAATGTTAAGGCCATCAAAGAGATGCCAACACTAAAGACAAAAAAGGTGGTTTATGGATTCCTAGGGGACATCCAGTACATTAGTCAGTTCATTGTGAGATTTTATCTCAATTTGTGAGCCCATCTTTAAGTCTCTAAAAAGGTCCAACATGTAGTATATAATAAGCAATACTATAAGGCTTTTAAGAAAAACAAGTGGTACAAACTTGTTGGTATTAAAACCACCAAAGTTATTACGATTTTTTATTATATACTTAAAAATGAAAGATAGATCCATAAGGGCAATATTGGCATAAGAAGGTGTTGTAGTGAATGAGCACATAATGTATTATCTAAGTAAAAAGCTTCTAGTTTTTGAAGAAAAGTAAATTAGGTTGAAAATACATATTTTGGCTATATATGGGCTACCAAGAAGTTATGGCATTTCTTTGAATCATACTTAGTAGATATTGTCTCAAAGATAGATCTAGTCAAATATTTATATGAAACACCATCCTTAAATAGTAAGTTAACAAAATGGTTGATTCTCCTTATAGAGTTAATTATCAAATATATTCTAAGAAAGGTGATTAAGGGTAAAAAATCACTAAATACTTAGCATAACAACCTATCATAGAATGATAGTAAGGACCATCCTAATTTATTAATGAGCATCTATGAAGAAGCCCAAGGGTGGAGGATGTATTTTGATGGACCAGTAAATAAAAAAGAAGAAGGCATCAAGGTAGTCCTTATCTCAAATGAAAGAGAATTCTACTAATTGCTAAGAAGCTTGAATTTAGAATGACAAACAATATGCTGAAATATGAAGCATACGCTTTTAGGCTAAATTCATTAGCTATGATGAAAGTCAAGGAAATGAAAGTATTTAGGGATTCTATGTTAGTGTTCTCCTAAGTTAATAATGAATGGGAGATAAAAGAAGAGTGACTAAGTCCATATTAGAATATGTAAAGATGTTAACCTAGAACTTTCAAAGAAATACATTTTGCCATATTCCACAGAGGAAAACATGAAGGTAGTTGCTTTAGCTACTTTTGTTTCCATTTGGAATGGACCATCAAAGTTCCCAATGAAGCCATTATATATAACTAAGTCTAAAACCCCTTGCTATGTAGGTGAAAGAGCGATACGGGTATTACAGAATGAAAAACCATGGAATTATGAAATCTAAAGGTATTTAGAGGGTAGAGAAAGGAAAGATAAGGATGCTATTAGAAGGTTAACACTATAGTTCATTACCAATAAGGGTGTGATTTACAAAATAATGCCTAACAAAATCCATCCAAGATGCTTAAGAGATGAAAAAGCTAGATGAGTCATGGAAAAGGTGCATGCAGGCATACATAATCCACATATGAATGGAGCAACTTTTGCTAGGAAAATCCTAAGATAAGGGTACTTTTAGATCACCATTTCACAAGATTACATTAAGCTGGCATGGATTTGTCATAAATGTTAAATCTATGATAGTCTTAATCACTTACCCCTAATGGAATTATAAAATTTGACCTCTCTATCGTCATTTATAGCATGGGGTATCGATGTTATTAAAGAAATAAAGTTAACATCTATCAAAGGTCATCGATATATTATAGTGCCAATAGATTACTTCTCAAAATGGGTGAAAGAAAGATCATTTAAAAAAATTAGGGTAAAGCAAATTGCAAGATTCATAGAAAGTAATCTCATATGTTATTATGGTGTTCGTCATCACATAGTAGTGGAAATGAGGCTAGGATAGTTTTAAAAAAGTATAGGGTGACTCACCACAAGTCTTCACCTTATAGACCATAGACAAATAGGGTAATAGAAGTAGCTAATAAGAATGTTAATCTTTGCTAAAATGGTGGAGACATAAAAAGACTTATCAGAAAAACTTCCTTTTACCTTGCAAGGATATGGCACTAATTTTATATCATTCACATGAATATCAATATTCTTTAGTTTACAATATGGAACTAATATTACCTTTCAAAGTAGAAGTAAAGATCATTCTAAGTCCTATTTAAAACTCATATCTTAGAATTCCAATGGATTAAGAGTAGATGTGACAAGTTGGCCTTACTTGATGAAAAGAGGCTAAAAGCCTTCTTAAGCATACAATTGTATCATAAGAGAATGGCACATGCTTATAATAAGAAGTTTATACCATGAATGATTAAGGCAAGGGATGTAGTGCTAAAGGCAATCCACTCACAAGCTCTTTATTGGAAGGCAAAATCTAAGCCAAATTAGGAAGGTCCTTATTTGTTCAAGCAGATATATTCAAGTGGAGTAGCAGAGCTATTAGACTTGTATAAGAATGAATACTTTGAGCCTATGAACTTGGATTAACCAAAGAAGTATTTCATGCGAGATAAGAAAAAAAATGAAAAAGAGTTTGTTAGGTTGAAAACCTGAAAAGGTGACGTATGCAAAAGTTAAGCCAAAAAAAATTCAGTAGGCTAAACACTTTATAAGGCAGTCTAAGCAAAAATTAAAGCAGTCCACTAGGTTAAAAACTTAAAGGGTAACTTAAACAAAAGTTAAAGCAAATGAAGCTAAAAATTTTTAAAAAAGGAAATGGAGAAGGAGAGGAAATGCTAAGTTAACAAAGAATTCATATTACAAATGATCTAGGGACTTAGTAAAAGGGAAGATAAACTAGCAATAACAATAGATTCTGAAGACAATAAGTGAAGGAAAAACACCATCAAATTATGATTAGCAAAACTAAAGGATTTCCTTAATTTGTTTTTATTAAAAGTAATGAGACATGCATAGGCTTAGTATTGAGCATGTAATATGAAGTGGTTCATGATAGGATTTAATGCTAAAAGGAAATATGTTATCATATTATAGATAGTTTTTATCATAAATATTTTTAAAATAAATAAAAATAAAAATCCTTTTCTCAAACTATGTTGCTCTTTTGCATTCTACATAACTCTAGTGACCTATGCATCACGCAGTCATGCCTATAAGTGGTCATCCTTAAAAAAAAAAGTGGCTCTAATGGTAGATAAGTGGTAAACTCGAGATCAGCTCATGTGATGTCCACCTTGTCCATGAAATGTTATGTAAATTGTCCTTCCACAAAGGAAGAAAGGAAGCCTACATAATCCTAAGGGATCTTAAACTAATGTTAAACTAAGGATGGGTCATAAAAAGTGCTAAAAGTTAGAGTTAAAAAGCCACCATAAGCTCTAAAGGTAATCCTAGTCAGTGTCCATTAGGGACACATCCAATTAATGTCACAATCAGAAATATGGGAAAAACACTCACTCTACTCTACTATAAAAGAAGTAGGCCTCAATAAGTACCAATTGGAACAATGGTATAGAAAGTATTACCTCGCATCAATTGTGGAAGCCTCCAACAAGCCAAATTTCTCTTACAACCAAATCTTTAAAAGGAGAGAGAGAGAGAGAGAGAGAGAGAGAGAGAGAGAGAAGCTCTTTAGGTCGAAAACTTAAGAGGGTGGCTTAGGAAAAATTAGGTCACCTATTAATTAAAAATCCACAAGGATGATATAAGAAAGATATAAAGAAAAATAAATAAAAATAAAATAAGAGAAGCAAATAAGGAAAACAAAGAAATGGTTTACATTAGAGAATACCAAGATGAATTTATCTCAAGAATAGGCATACCTGAAGCAACAAAGGACTCTCTAAGAAAGATTGACTGATACCAAGAGCAACCTTATCCAATCCTATCAGGGTCTCATCAAGAATCGCTATTATATGTGCCTTAGCTAACCTAATCTCCTCCAAAAGCTTAAGAGTCTAAAAACCACCTCATTATCATCCCTACTAGTCAAAAATTCTCATGTCAAGATGCTGATAGAATTTGAGCTTGAGCCATCCTAGACCCACTCCTATAGGGATGCAAGGTATGTAAATATGAGAGTAATAACTTTTCCTCCCTCAAAATGTATAGAGGCACCTATTCGAGGAACAAGTCAAAGAACTCCACCATTTTATAGATATGCTACTAGGGCATGGCAAAGCAATACCACCTGCACTTGAGCTAAGGCAATCTAAAATGGTTTAAAACTCTTCACATAATAGGACAATCTCAACATCTCTAAAATGGAAGGAATGGCTAGATGGGTCCCAAAAATCATAAGTTGTACACAAAAAGTCTGGATTAAGCTTGACCAATGACTAATAATGAAAAGCACAAAAATCTTGCCAAGTGAGGGAGGACCAAATATGAGGCACAAAGAGATTTTAAAAACTCTTTAGCCATATTTTGGAGAATAAAAATATAGGTTATGTGCATAAAAATTGAGATATAAGAGGAAAATAAGGCTTGTAGGACTTAATGGGTGACAACTATGTAAATAGTATAGTTGGTTATACAAACCTATTTCATTATTTGTATATACTAATAACATATATGTATAGATAACTTCAAGGTCTCTATAAACCACTAGATACAAGAATAGCAAACAATAGAGTTATTTACTCCTTTTGGAGGGAAAGTGCTTTTACAATAAAAATGATAATGGTTATGATTAATCTTTTGATTACCTTCATACAAGAACTAATTCTAATAAAATCCAATAGCTCGAATGATCAAGAATAAGTTCCAAGGTCTTAAGCAGAAGTTTATCTCAACGATAATCAAAATTTTCATCAATTAAGCAAATAAACTTATAATAATAGTAAGTTCCTAACTAACATGTTCTATTTACAATCAATTAACATAATAGTGCATGTGTATGTGTCTTGGCAACATATTTCATTCAAAATTTAAATTTATAATCACATATAATCTAAGCAAGATTCAACTTTGACTTCTTAAAAGTCACATATGACCATAGGCAAGACTATCACACCTTTCTCCATTAATGTAGATCTTAGCTACCTAGGGATCATAAGGTCATTTAGGCTTGTAATGTAAGGCTAGGGTTAAGGCCATCAAAAAGTGGTCAAGTCCAAAGACAAGAGAATGATACCAAAACATGAGTTAAATTGTAATTGTAATTAATGAGTGCATCTATCATGTTCATTCCTTACAAGACTTTCAAAAATACATCCATACATATGCATACTTGTTCATAATGGTTATTCTTCTTTCTTTTTTTTTTTTTTTTTTTTTTTTTTTTTGCTTTTTTTTGTTCTTTATTTTCTTTTTCTTTTTTTTTCTACATTATTTTTCTCATTTTTTCTTCTTTTACTTTCTTTTTTTTTGTTTCATACTTGCCACCCCCAAACTTGATTTAGACTTTATGCTCATAATTTTACAATTAGCATACCTTTCTTGCAACCCTTGTAATTGTGCACAAAAGTAACAATTTACACCATCATATAACCATATTTTAACTCATTTTCTTGATAGGGGAGTTAAAAGATCATTTAGGTTATATGGTTATAATGAGTGTTATTGGTTAAAGAAAGAAAGAGCTACTTACACTTACATGTGAGTATATACTAAGGCTCAAAAGGGTAACAATTATTTCCTTAAAGTTGCCAAGTTCTAAGATTTTACCTCAAAATATTATCTAGCAAGTTCTAGCATGTGTAGAAGTGTCCTCTCACCTAAGTCATGCATAATTATCAATTTTAATTTCAAAATCCATATTTCACCAAGTTTGCTCAAATTGTTCTTTTATGTTGATTAACTATAAATCAAACATATTAATTAAAACCAAATCATTATCATAAGCAAATTTAACTCAATTGATTCAAATAAGTAGTTATCAATTTCTTCATTGATTATTCACCTTTAGACCTCAAAACAATCCTTTAATCATCTAAATTATCAAATTTCACATTTAAAGCATAAATTTAGCACATAAAATCCCTAATTCCCCCAAACTTAAATTCATCATTCTCCCTAATGATGCAATGAATACAAGAGAGAAAAAGGGATAAAGAAGGATTACCTTAATGTAGGCAAAAGAAACAAAATATGCAATTTAGCATACAAGTAAAAGCTAAGAATAGAAAACATAAAGGTAAATGACACATAACAAAAACAAAAAGAAACCATGCCAATTTAATGTCATTAGTTGATCCTTAAAAGTGGTCATTTAAGCTTTACCTTAGGTTTGTGATTGTCCTTCATTATGATTAGATGTATGTGTTGTCCCTAGGCACCAAGAAGGGGGGTTGAATTGGTGTTTTAAAAAATTTAAAATAGAGAATAAGGGAGAAGGTAAGAATAATAATGGACACAGATTTTTATAGTGGTTCGGGCAAAACAATCCCTACATCCACT
>CATIWR010670440.1:0-12900 GCA_949677035.1 Omphalea diandra | reverse complement strand
TATTATTATTTTTTATCATTATACAATACAATTAAATATTCAAATGTGTTATTTAATAAAGGGTAAAATTGGAAATATATTACATATTTTTATTTTTTCCTTCCACAATTGGTTATCCAATCAAGGGAAAATAAAAATTATGTTCCTTTCCCTCCTTTTTATCCAATCATGAGGGAGGAAAATAAGGAGGGAAAATAAAATTTATTTTCCTTTCTTATTTTCTTTTCTCCCTATGGAAAATTGTCAATCACAGGGTAAATGAGAGGTGATTTAGAAGTTGCAGTTTTTAATCTGCTATGAAAATTCTACTTAAATTTGTTTGAGAAAATATTATTTGAATTTAATTTGATATAAAAATTAAAATGATTTAAAAATTTCAAGATTAGAGCTAATTTAATCTGACTTAAAATGATTGAATTTAAAGGCCATTTGGTTCTATGTTTTTTAAGCGCATTCAGTGATCGAACATTTAACCACTGAAAAAAAGTGTTTGATAAATATTAACGTTTCAATTTGAAAACTAGAGTTCAATATGTAAAACATATAATTGAATGTTGAATCATAGTTTTTTTAATTTTTGAATATAAAAACTAATATTTAGATTTTTTTTTTTTAGTATGAATCTTATATTTATAATTATTTATGATTATACAAATTAGTATTTCATACAAAATTAATTAAAATATAAAAACAATTATATTTTTTTGTGATTTTATAATATAAGTACATATTCAGTTGTTAAATTATCAAACACTTTATATTTATTAATTGCTTACTATAGATTGTTGTTGCTTATATATATATATATATATATATATATGCACACACACACATTAGATTTAGATATATAAAATATTTAGAAGAGTGTATTCGATAAATATTTTTATAGATTTTTTTAAGTGAATGGTTTTTATGGAATTTATAAATTTATGAACGACTTTCAAAGACCTTATTTTCAAAGTTTACAAAAATCTTAAGGAAATATGAAAGAAATTTTTTTAAAATGATATGTTTATATTACTACAAAAAAAATCATTCAAAATCTATAAAAGTCTATCATTTTTAAAAATTAATGACTTTTTGAATACCAGTTAAATTTTATGATATTCATAAGTTGTAATTGAATACCTAATTTTTATAAACTTTTTAAATTTTTAAAAGTTTTTATTGAATATTTTATTTTTAAGAAGTATTTAAAAGTCATTATTAAATACTTCTAACTTTTAAAATCTATAAAAATATTTAATTTTCCTAATCCAACCCTTCTAACTTATCTTTTATTAGCATGATTCATTTTGGATATTTTTAAAAATTTAATTTTGTAGTGATTTTAGGTTTTTAATTCAAATTAGAGATTTTAAAATTTGTGCTCACCTTTAATTATAAGGTACGGTTTTTTTTTTTCTAACACATTGTTAGATGATATGATAGGTTTCACTAAACTCAGGGTGTAGTCTCTCATATTGACATATGTTAAGTTCAAACTCTATTTGTTTTGAAAACTAAAAAATTAGAAACTTTAATTTAACTTTAATAATTTTCATTTTTTAATTTCAAATTTAATTTGATAAAATATTCAATGTTGATTTGGTTTGATTTAATTATATAATAAAGTTTTGATAATTTATAATTTAAAATTAAATAAATTCAACTTTGTTAAAATTTAAATTAGTTTAATTTATATGATTTATTAAAATATAATAAATCAATTATATTAAAATATAATAAATCAAATAATTAAATTTATAAAAAATTCAAGTCGAAGGGTTTATCTTAAGCTCAAATTGGAGTCGGGTTAAGGATTAAATCAATCTTTAAAAAAAAAATTAAAAATTTGATATGGTGTTTTCCTGAGGCATGTCATGAATATGATGGCTTTACTTTGTAGTGATTAAGAACGACGTCATTTCATACACTTCCTAAAATTATACGTTTCTGGTCCGGCTGCGTGACACATCAGACTCCCCCTTTTCTCCAATCTCCAACTGATGCAGTCGCACTTGGCGATGTCGTTGGCCCAGGGGAATTATATTTATTTGAAAAAGGCTGTGCAACAATTAGAGTAGGAATTAGAATCACTCTTGCAATTTAAAAGAGAAACCTCAGTATGGTTTTAGGGTTTGGGATTTGGAATTCGGCATTCCCTAGCTGAGAATTATCGTTAACGTTGAAGCAATTATGGGGGATGTTAGTCGGAATAAAGACAGTTCAGGGCAGTCGCCAAACACGCCCTACCAAAACAAACGGAAAGAGAAAGAGAAAGAGAAAGAGACAGCAGGGGACATCAAACTTTGGGGAGTATTTCTGTTCGGTCTAATTGGCGCTACTGCCACAACTTTCGCTGTGAGTTCCTTCTTTCTTTCTCTTTTATTTGAAGTATCAAATTTTGTTATTTTTAATTAGAAATCGATTGAATGATTGAAAAATTAGGGTTAGATAGAAGCAATTAGATCTCATAGAATGGAGTAATCAACATATAGTGCGGGCATTTGACTAAAACATAAAAATCTCTTAGTTTTTAAATTGTTGGTGGTGGAGTTGTGTTAGAGACAAGTTTTGATAGGGTGCATCAATTTGGCAGGTTGGTCAGCTGCGGCGGACTGTTGATTGGTTCTATTCTCAGGTATACTACCATTTTTACTACACGTTGCTCTTCCTTTTTGTGTTCTGATCGGATTAGAAAATTCACCTGCAATATCAGTGAATTGGAATGTTTGGAAGAACATTCATGCATTCTAAACTTACGTAAATTGCCATCAAAGGAATACGGACAGTGTTGGGTTTGCTACTTTGTGGGAAATTCTGCGTTAGAAAGAATTTTGTCCAATGTCTTCAAAAAGGATTCTGTTTGCAATAAGTTTAGTTGAGTATTTAATATATCCATTTTATATACGCAAAACAATTTGTACCATTTGCCGAACTGATCATATATGCAAATGCACTATAGTTGACAAGGTCGCAGTCATCTTCCAAAGGAGGAACCGGTTTCCGGTCATCTTTTCAGGAGGAAGCATGGAGAAGGTATAATCGTCGAATGCAAGAGGAATATGAAGAGGAAATGGAGAGAGTGGTGAGTTTTCTCTCTTGATTTATGCAAAATCAATTATTGGTCATTTTGTTCCTTTTATATGGTTGCCCATTTTTTCCACAAAATTTTTGATGGATTTCTATTTGCATGATTTATTTGGGGGTCTAAGTTTATAACATGTTGCAAACTCTATGATTAATGATTGGATGTAGAATAGATATGAAATTATCCATCAATTCTGTTCATAAACAAAATATTGCTATGATATTCATCTCTGAATTTATTTTCATCAACTTTTTCCGTTAAATTGCATGTACGTTTGTTTGCATGATTTATTTGGTGTTGTGCCTATTTATTGAAGCGCGGTTAGCGAAGTTTGTATCAGCATTCCAGAATAACATATATTCCCCACTGTCCTCTCTCTCTCTCTTTTCTGACATTATTAGATTTAAACGTTGAAGTCATGCAAACCTTGAGCTCTCATTCAGTGAGCTGATGTGGTGATGACTTCAATAAGCTGGTCAGATGCTGGAATTCACACATTTCTTTTTTACTATACGCACTGCATTTTTTTTTTTAAAACGTCATTTGATATGGCATGACATTTAGATAATTTTGCTGATCTTAAAGTGTTTAGTGATGATGATTTAATGCCTTCTATCTTACTACTGCTGCCCTGCTTGATAAACAAACTTTTTTGTACAAAATTTTCATAGCATATTTATTCCTGAATTTTGGCTCAAATGTTGCGAACAGAATTACAACTTTAGAAGTCTATCCATTTTCTTTCTCATCACTGCATGTTGAAATTTTCTTGATGTCACATATCGATCATTATCATTTTGTATGCACCACACTATGCTGATAAGACCTAGTTTATCTTTGTGCTTATGATGTCTAGCATATTTACTTTCCATGGATTGGATGGTTTATACTTGGTTTTTTTTTTTTTTTTAACTGTATTTGATTTGTGGACATGATGCTATATTATTGTTTGCAGGAACGCATAAGGCGGATGCAAAGCGTGTTTAATCGAGAGAGGAACAAGTACAAGAGAAGCTATGAGAGCTGGACGGAAAATGGTCCAGGTGCATATCATCAGCATTTTCAGCGAGATGATTGGTATTGGAAGACTGATACATCCTTCAGAGATCAGAGGACTAACTTCAGGCCTGCAAGAGATAGTGCAAGCTACCCATTGTCACATCATTACTCAGTTTTGGGCCTTGACAGGTAATGCTAAGAGCAATCAGTGCCTAAATGGAATCCAAATCTAATTGTTTTGCTGAATCAGTTGCCTGATCGTTTAGTTGGCTTGTTAAAATGTGCTTGTAGATAAATGAGAAACTAGTCACTCTCTAAAATTGAGAATATAGCTTTCAGATTTAGTATGAAAATATTGAGTTACTATTTGTGTGAGCCGGAACAGGAAAACTGACTTTATATGTTGTAGAACAAAATGTAGAAGTAACAATTCTGTAGAGATCTTAAATGATCATAACAAGTTGGCATTTTAAAGCAAATTATGAAAGATATATAGCCAAGCAGGGTGTTTAATGCTTCAACCCTGTTTTATTATTATGTCGGGTTAACTTGCTAATGGAAGGATCCGACTCTTGGAATATACTGTATACTATATTGAATTGTGGTTTTTCATAATAATTCTGGTCATGGCATGATCTTGCCTTTTATTGTTTAGACCCTGTATTGTCTGTAAAATATATGTTGGTGAGGCCTAGATAAAGGATATATTGAAGAAAAACAATTTACAGTCTAGATGTGTTTGAATTCTTTTACTTGATATTTAGGTTGTTAGGCATCCTACTTGTCAACTGATATGGTGTCGTTATGATAGTGTGAGGCAACAGTGCACTTGAAATTCACTTTTGAGCAGAAGATATAGGCAAAACTATTAACTGAAAGATTAATGATTCGTCCCCCCTCTCTCTTAAATCATGGTAGTGCCTTTATTATAGAATTAATTGTTGCTATTTCTTGATATACGTTGAAATTTTATAGAATTAGGGAATTAAGCGGCTCAAGCTTGACTGTTTTATTTATGCTTGATGGAGTATTTCTTTTGTTCAGCTAATGCTTAGTTGAGCATTAGTAGCTTTTCTTTATAGCAGTGGAAGAAATGCACATTGATAGAAGTTTTGCATTGACATCTTTGCTTTTTTTCTGTGTCACAGGACCAAAACAACACCATATACAGAAGCGGAGATTAAGGTATTACTCATGATCGACATGTTTTCTTCTACATTATTTCAGACACATGGTTGTATTTGACAGCTGATGTTTGTATGATATTACCTCCCTGCTGAACAGTTTTTATGATTTGCTATGTTTAATTGGTGACTTCTACTTCATTATTTCCTTCTGCTATCATTTAGCCAAAATATAGTCGCGTTGACCCTAGCCAAAATAGATTTTAGCCGTTATTTTTATTGCTTTATGTCTTTCTGGAATGCTGGTGATTTAGGCAGATGCTTACTAATCAGGTCTGGTAATTGTTGTGGAATAGGACATACAAAACCATATAAGAAGCTTTCTTTAATTCATGGTTTGTGGGGTAAAGTGCAACAATTTTCATCTTGTCTGCATGATTCATTTTGTTATGTCTTCCTAGGTTTGAAATTGTTATATCATGATAATCATGATCTAGATAATTCCTCTTAGTGAACAAAGAAAATGATGGACTGGCTTTTTTGTATGATGCCCGTGATTATGCAATAGAATATATTGTGATTGTGCCGTTTCTATATTTTATTATTTTAATCTGAAGAGCTTCTGATTTTTTTTTCCCCATTTTTGGCTGATACTGAAGTGAAGATTTCCTTCTATAACTGCAGAAAGCATTCAGGGCCAAGGCAAAGGAGTTCCACCCAGATCAGAACCAAGATAATAAAGGTTAGATGCTAGTTATAATCCTCTTAGCAGATGCCATATGTATGAAGTGGTCAATTTAACAGTCTACTATTCATGACTTGGTGCAGAGGCTGCTGAGGCGAAGTTCAAAGAGGTAATGATATCCTATGAGGCTATTAAACAAGAAAGAAAAGACAGGAAACCATGAACTGCATGTTTAGAACATTGTCACGCATTATGCGTAAGAATTTTGTTTTCCGCTGGAAATTTAGTTTTGGAGGAATTCAATGTTGTATTGGTATAGGGTTCTCGTTTGGAGAGAGGGAGAGAGAAATTAGTCTTTTAGAAAAATTTTTGAGTTTATATATAATCGAGGGCAGGTAATTTATTTATATCTGCACCAGCCCTGGTAAGGAAGTATGTAAAAAGTTTAATTCATTATCAACAGATTCTACAAATAATCAAACATATACTTATATATGACAGTCACAGGAATTATGACGTGCGTGCTTTTATTGTGGAGACGTTACAAATAATCAAACATATATATACTTGTATTGGAGGATAGCGAAGGCTTGTTGATAATTTATTTCCCAGGAAAAAATATAAAGGGAAAGGAATGGATATGCTCCCCGCCCTATGTGGTGAACTAACCAGGCGCAACAATCGACTTTTGACATTTTTGTTGTTGGTATGACAAAGCTTTCTCAAGTAAATAAATATATATATATATATATATATATATATATATATATATATATATATGTCCAAATACCGAGTCCGGGTCACCAAGTTAATAATTCAATGATATTATATTGATTTCCAATTTGGTTGGTGAAATTTTGCACCCTCACATCAAGGGGGCACTTATATGTTGTTCCCTGACGCTTTTTAAGGGCATAATACCAATGTGATCGACTTAATTTAGCGAGGATTATACGAACATGCATGCTGGTTTCGGACAATGAACACGATACTTCATGTACAAGAAAGTTGACCTGAACTATAATCATTCGTTTTCTCTGTTGGTTTTAGGCCTACCCATTTATTATGGCAGTACTTCTTAAGAAAGGACTTGTGTGCTTGGACAGGAATTGCTATCCAAAAGTTTTGGCCCACTTGACAAGAGATGCTAAACAGAAAAAATAACAGAGGCAAGGCTAGTCATTAGAGACTTTAATCCCCAAATGAAAAAAAAAAAATTGTAAAATGTTATATTGAGCGAGCTCAGAGTCACAGTTACAAACATCTTAAGGGCTAAGGCGTATGATAATTCACAGTTCTTTGGTATCATAAAATGCGTGTGGCTCAACTTAACAGCATCTTCACTTTCTTGCCAAATTCATTGGATTTACAGGGAGGAGCTCTATAATATGCAGGAACAGTTACTGGGAAGAACATTTGCCTAACCCCTTCTGCCTTAATAATGGGAAAGATGATTCCTGATGCACTCTGTATAAAAGAAACTTTGATATTTCAGTACTCTGGCATTGATAGGACAATCTTGTTACAGAGTATAGATTTAAGAAAAATGTCATGCAAAGTATTAGAAAAAAAAAATGAATGGAGGGAGATGGACACCAACCACTATAACCCTAGCCCCAATCCAGATGCGCTTTGGTGAAGGAAATGGCAGTAGCAATCGGCCAAAACCATAAACTGCAACAGCGAAGAAATGGAGAACCAAGCTCAATGGACGAGGATTTAAGCCTGAGAGCAAAGAGACTGGTCCTGTTGAGAATACACCTCCAAGACTCAAATAATCAAAGCAGGCCTGGCGCATTTCCTGCCTTGCTTTGTCAGGTGAAGCACAAAACACCTTGTAGAGGGCACCTGCCAGTGTATTTATCGTGGATGCCACAGGCTGCAAGAAAAACATAGGGCAAATGAGTTGACTGAAATAATATGAAATTTCATCTTAATCATAAAGAAAGTTCCACTGCCAACTTTGGTTCTAGTAATAATCAAAGAGGATGAAATCTTCTTCTACACAAGTTTTCAATATCCGCAAGGAACCAGCCAGATGCACAGAAAGAGAAAGGAAAGTAGGCATTTTTAAGTTGTAGCAAAATCAAGACCAGCATATGAAGACAGCTTACCTTGCGTAAGGTGTAGAAGGATTCGAGATATCTACAGAGTGCAGGTGCATCACGTAGATCACACAAGGACCTAAGGAGATCCCGCAGCACAACAATGTCAGATAGCGCCACAGTCATTCCTCCCCCGGTTAGAGGATGGCGCATGTTGAATGCATCACCCATCAATAATGCACCAGGAGTAGGGTAGGGAGAAGCCGGCATGCTTCTGTTTGGCATCGTCTTAATGTTTCCCTTATCAACTGCAGCTACAAAGGAATCATATATTTCTGGGGGAACCTGCAATACACATTTCAAGATGTCAGACCAACACACCATCAAACATAAATAGAAGACAACAGTTTTTTTCGCTTTATTTGGTGACAGAGAAATGCAATAGGAAGAGCTAAACAAGTTGTTCCTAAAAGCATATATCATAAATTATATACCTGAGGCGCTACCACATTCTTCAAATAGTTTACCATTTCACCATTAGAAATAGAAGGGACCTTCTGCCCAGGTACATCAACCAGACAGCGAACTTCTTTGCTACTGATGGGGTAGAACAAAATTGGTGAAGGATTTCCCAATACAACGTGCCCATGATTTGAATATGGAAGTTGGCAATTCTCCAGAACCAAACCAACAAAACAGGAGGGCACATCTACCTGTGGAGATTATTTATAACTTCAATCCAACTTTCTCATAATTCTTTGTACAAAATAAAGGTAGTGAAAGTTCTAGGTAATAAAGTAGATAACAAACCAAATATAATCCAATTCATTACTTGGCGATAACACAATTAATATAGCAAGATAATGATGCATGAGTAATCACCTTAGGATTGCAAAGGAAGCGACGCAGGTTAGAGAAACAGCCATCACAAACAATTGTTAAAGGTGCAAAAGCTTTAAGCTCTTCACCAGTTTTTGTTTTGTACTGCACACCTTTAATTATTCCTTTTTCTTCAAGCAGAGAAGTGACAGTTCCTTGCTCCAGTCTTACACTAAAAAAATAAAAATACAATATAACTACTAGTGAAACATTAATCTCATAAGGTTAAGAAGATTATCAGATAGCTCTAATATAATAAGACATCGATCCTCACTGCAGAGACCTAAAGATGTCAACCAAATTCGCTAATGTCTTAATGGAAGAATTATTGTAGAGATACTCTCAAAATAATTGAATAATTCATTTGGAGAATCAGTCAATTCCATACAACGGATTTACACATTTGTATATCTATACTGGGAAAGAAGACATACTTGGGAAGGGATGCTGCTTTTTCCCTCATCCTCCGTATAAAACGCCCATTATGAAAGCTCCTCCCTGCTATGTCAGAATCAAACTTTTCCAAAGGATAAGCAAGTTGAGTATGCCTTCCATCCTTGAAAAGAGCATAACCAAACACACGCTGTGCATCAATTTCCTCTACACAATCTGCAGTAAGCAATAAGATACAGTTTCATTAGCAACTTGGTCCTACTATAACTGAATGTGGGCAAAAGATAAATTCAACATGAACACAAAGTACTAGCAGTAAAAAATTTTATGCCAATAGTTAGAACATATGATCGCACACACCTTCAAGTCCTAACTCAATTAACTTTAGGTATCCCCCTGGTTGTAGTAACTCACCAACAATTCTGTCAGGTTCAGTCAAGTCTCTTTCAATGACGTGCACCTGACGTCCATCCTGTTTTCCAAATTACATAATGAATTTATGCTTCAAATAACTATGCTTAAAATAACTGTCACAAATAGTATCCTAATAAAAGAATTGATCTTGGCACAACAGAAAAAAACAATAGGGGAGAAAACCAACAGGAAAAAAACAAAAACATCAAAAAATACAACTCAAAGTAGGCCCTTCACTCAAGTAGTAAAATAAATTTATTAGTGATGAGAGAATGTTACATGAAGCCATCTATCCATCACAAGAATTATGATAAGTTTAATCCCCATAGTTAAGCAGTCGTTTGATTAAATTAAAGAAAAAGAACATCAATGCAAAACCCACAATGAAGTATGATAGCTTGTATCGAGTTGTCCAGTCCATATCTTGCTCATTAACAAATTAAAAATTAGAAGGGCGGGCTAACGGAATCGCAGACGAACACTACACTATCAGAAAAATAGACACGGCCACAGATGATGGAGAATCTTCAAATAATTAAAATTCATAAACCCAACTTGTCGCATCCAAAGTATAGAATTAACCTTTATATTATGTAAAAGCAGACGTTCTATTGGATAGGACATCAAGCGGAAGGGATTGAAAATTTCCAGCAAGTCATATATGTTGTCATTGATCACCCAAAGACAGATCATCAGACAAACAGCTTTATCAGTAATAACTTTTAGGCCTTAACAGAAAATCTAAAAACCCAAGAAAGAAGACGAGAAAAGGAAATACACACACATATCCATCATTCTAAAGCACATATTTACATAATAAGGCCGTTGTACGCTCAGCAACTCTGAAAGAAACCAAAATATCCAAAGAATGATACGCATGTTCATATGAATGGCCTTCTCCACAGAATTAAAGAAATCACATTTTAACTAATTTTATATCATCACAAATCAGTCACCAATTACACCCCCCCAAAACAAAAAAAAAAAAAAGAGAGATTAAAAAAACATGCGTATGGATGAAGAATTAACAGTTCAAAATTCCTTAATCATTGTTTAATTAAAAAGAGGGAAAGAAAAAGGCAAGCACTGTTGATATAATCTGCACAGCAAATCAAAAGTTCACAGCCACGTTAGGCAAAGCATTTCCAGTATCCAACAAAGAAAAATGAGAAAAGAAGATAGGCAGAAAAGCGAAAATGGGGACCTTGCCGAGGGTATGAGCGAGAGCAGCGCCAGCAACACCGGCGCCCACGATGATGACATCAGCGAGGAGGCGTTCATCCCCATCGGATCTGCATTCTCCATTGACGGCGGAGACGCTCTTGATGGTCCTTCTGGGGTGAAAGAAGTCTGTCCTATTATTGTTTTCCTCTTCTCTCCTGACCACCAAATAGATGATGTAGTAGAAAGCGAAAAGCGCCATGACAAAGGCCAAGATCCATCCTCCTAAGTAATTATCCGCCATTTTCATAACAAAATCCAATTAGACGTCTATACGGAAAACGACGACGTGCAGGACAGCTCTCTCTCTCTATATGAGCAAGAACAATGTGGTGGTGGTGATTGATTTTGTTAAACAGACGTTGTTAAGAAAACGAAAACAAGAACCGTCTAGAACGATGCTCTCTCCTTTTTATAGGGGAGGAAACAGAGGTCACTTAAAGGAAGGACGACGTGCGCGTCTCCATGCTATCGTGCGCCTCTGTTGTGAATCTTTGTAACATGCGCTTTGACTGCTTACTTAATTTTCTTTTCTTTTCTTTTCTTTTTTACTTTAAAATAGTAAATAAATAATAAAGTACGAAGTTATACGACAAAGGAAAAGAGCAATCGTTGGCCACTGACGATGAGTTGAATAGACTTGTCCTCGTCTGGATTAGGAATTATATATTGTACAATTTAAACATTATTACGTAATCTGATTTAAATTTTATGGTTAATGTATTTTTAAAAATTTTAAATATTTCAATTTTAATTTGTTATTCTTTTATTTTGATAAAAAATAAATCAACTTATTTAAATATGAACTTTTTAATCTAAGTAAGCATCATCGCCAGTGTATAATCGACATTAATGTAAGTTATAGAATATGAATATGAATAATCATCTTTTGCAGTAACTTTTAGTGGTTATTATAGTAATAGATTGCTCTAAACTTTACATTTTCTTATGCATTTTTTAGTGATTTAATATAATTACTATTATTATTAAAATCACATTACATTATATAAAATATTTGTTATAAATATAAAGACAAATTAATTAAATATATAAATTAATTAAAAACTGATAAAAATAAATATTAAGTATTAAATTTTATATTCAATTTATAAAAAGTTAAATAAATCCTTAAATACTATACTATTAATGTTATAGCTCCATTTACACCTATCTATGTGGTTTTTATGAAATGTATATAGTGACAAGTATAAATATTTTTTTTATTACTTTGCGCGCCTAGAATTTACTTTGACAATTAACTTAATGCCATATGTTATAAGTTGTGAAAATATTTCTCAAAAAGGAATTTGGATTAGTTCGGTTTAGTTTGGATATTGAGTTGGTCACTGCTTTAGTACTAAAAGCGTCTCATTTACTTAATTTTGGATCAATTTGAATTGATTTTCTATAAAAATTTTGAGAAATTTTCAATTCATAAATATTTCAATTAGATTATTCAGCTAATTATTTATTTTTATTAGTTATAGTCTCTCTGTGTGTGTGTGTATATATATATATATAATGTTGAAATTTTAATTTAATAGATAGATTTTTCACTAAATTTCATTATAAATTATACAACTAACAAATTTTAGAATTTTTACCATAAATGATATAAATAATATAATAATAATTTGTACTACATAAAATTTTATGTGTATATTTCTATATCCATCTTGCTATATTTGGTTATCTATAATTATTATAATTACTATATTTATAATATATAAATTTTTATCATATATATATATATAATATTTTATTTAATTAGATATAATTATGAATTATAGCAAGTTTAAGATGAAAATTTTATTATATTCGATATAAATTATGTCAATTTATTATTAATTTATTGATTTTAAAATTATAATAAAATTAATATGAGAATTGACTCTATCTTATATGAATTGTAATGATTTATCTTTTTTTATTATAATTGTTGGACTAGGATACTTAATCCTATGTTTAAAATCTCTTTTGATCTTGACAAAGTAGATTGATCATCACTAATGTTTCAAATAAGTGTTGTTTTTGCAGAATTGAATCATTTCCTCAAGAAGAAATAAA
>CATIWR010670394.1:0-12512 GCA_949677035.1 Omphalea diandra | reverse complement strand
TATATATATATATATATATATATATATATATATATATATCCAAATCATTTTTCTAATAAAAATTGTTCTTTTATTATTTAAATATCCAAAATAAAATTTTTAATTCAAATAAATTATTTATAAATATATTCTTAATAACTTAAATATTCAAAAACTCTATGGAAAATATAATTTATAAATTTTGGATGTTACATTTAGCAACTTTTCCAAAGTGACTCCAAACTTACACTTTTTGGCATTCAACCTTAGGTTGTACTGATGCACCCTTTGTAGAAATTTGTAGAGTGCTTCAAAGTACCCTTTGCTTGTCTTCGACTTTACCATCATATTATCAAAGTAGACTTCCATTTCCTTATGTATGAGATCATGGAACAATGCAGTTGTCATCCTTTAATATGTTGCCCCAGTGTTCTTTAGCTTAAATCGCATTACCCACTAGCAATAAGTTCCTGTTGTATAATGAAAGTTGCCTTAACATTGTCTATAATGGTCATAAAAATCTAATTGTACCCAGAAAAACCATCCATGAATGAGTACATAACATAAGTAGCATCCTTGTCTATTAACATGCTTATGTGAGGCAGAGGGAAGTCATTGTTAAGGTAGGCTTTGTTTAAGTCCCTATAATCAATGCACATTCTCACCCACTCATCTTTCTAACGTACTAGTACTATGTTGGCCAACCACTCCTTACAGTCCATCAACTTTAGAAATTTAGCTCTTAACTTCTTGGCTACCTCTTTCTTAACTAATTAGGCCCATTTTTTAGGCAATCACCTAAGCTTCTATTTTACTAGTTTCATGTGATAGTAGGTGGGAATCTTATGCTTAACAACTTGTTGATCAACCCTTATCATATCCTCATGACTCACTGGTACTTGCTCAATAATTGCTCAAATTTTCTTCTTTTTTAAGGTGTGTTATTGATTGCGATTAGAAAATTTTTTATGATTTTCCTATGTGTCAAGATTAAAAGTAGTGATCCATATAAAATTAATATTAAATGATGCATGTCATACATTGTACCATCAATAAAGACATAACACAAGTAGGTAAATTCAACATTTGTTGCTTGAAATTTGGAAATGAATAAATCAACTCAAATATACTAAAGACAAGGACATCTACAGTGTCATTAGTAGGGAATGCTTCTATGGGATGACTGGGGTTTGGATCTTTCCTTTGATATTGGACTAATCTTTTTCTTTTTGTCCCTTTAGAGTGATCTCTTCTTTCTCTTCTTTCTCTTTAGTTTGATTAAGGAGAACCTATAGATTGTTAGTAGTTTGCTACTTGATGCCCTCTATGTCTATCTCCTTAGTACCAACCATTGTTTTAACAAACCCTTTAAACTCTTGATTCATTGCATCACTACCTAGTTTAGTTTGTAAGAAGCTCTCCTATGAAGCCATCCCCTCTATCTCATCCATTTCTTTTTTTTTTTTTATTTGCCTCTTCTAATGGCATGGCCTTAATCCTTCATAGTCCCAAAGGAACTCTCAATCATCTCCTTTATGTCTGCTAGACTGATCCTCATACATCTTCCTTCTATAACAATCTTTGGTTCATTTATTCCCCATTCCTGGTAATAGGGTGGCTAAGTCATAATATGTCATATGTTATAACTTGATACATAATAATGAATGATAAGAATATGAAAGGTATAATGATATAATGACATGATATGATGTAAGTTTTTGTATGATGATATTGAAGAAAAACATGATAGAATGATGATATGACTTAAGAAATAAGGAATCATATAATGTTATTGAAGACTAAATTATGTGATGATATGGAATATAGATATGATGATGAGGTGATATGATGATGTGATACAAAGATAAGGAATAGTGATGCAAAAAGAGAGATAGAAAGGTAAAAATGATGATAATTACATACATGAAAGCATAAGATAATAAAAGGAATTGGGGTTGTTTAACTTTGTTTATCTTTTTTATTGCTAGAAAAGGGAAGGGATAGTTTTCAAAGGTATGAGATTTATTCCCAACCAAAAGAGGGTAATCAAATATCTTACTTATGGTTATAGAGTACCCCTTTATAATCATAAGAAAGCATTCCAAGATTTAAAATGATATTTGAAACTTAAAATGTTTTGAATGATCTTATAAGTTATATGAACATTTTGAAAGAATTTTAAGAGATTTTAAATCCCTTCCACTCTAGAGTTCCTTAGGAATAAATATAAGTTTACTTGGATTGTTAATTTATGTTCAAAGACTGATAAGTATAAGTTGAAAATGAGTTAGGCAAGAATGGTAAAAGGATTCAAGGTCAAATCTAACAAAGGAAGAGGCAATTTGTAAGACCTGAAACATGATTCTTACGGTGTAAGGTCTAATATCCGATTTTAGGAATTTTGATAATCAAAGTTATTTTATATGTATATTTTGTAACATCCCTATCATCATTCATTAGCATTCTCACATGAACACACCCATTATATAAATGATTTACATTCCCATATGAACATATGCATTATATAAGTGATTATTTAATATGTGAATTTGATAAGTATGATGATGACACTTGCACCATTGCATTTAAGGCACTTGAACATAGATACGATGTTTGCATGATTGCATGGCAAATTATCACATGTTGTGTGTATGTTATAATATCATAAATAATGGTGTAGTAGAGCCTATTTAAAAGTATAGGGAGCATATAAGGATTAGTAGATGGATTGAGGTAATGAAGAAGTAAAAAAAAGGGATTAAAAGAGAAATGTTGAACTTCCAACTAATGGTAGTAAGCCACCATGATTTTTGTAATGATGATGATGATGATGAAGAAAAAAAAAGAAGATAAGAGGAAGAAGAAAAAGAAGAGGAAAAAGAAAAAGAAAAAGAAGAATAAGAATAAGAAAAAGAAGAAGAGGATGAAGAAGAAGAAGAAGAAGAAAAAGAAGACTAGGTTAGCTACTAAGAAACCCTAAGAAAACTAAGTTAGTTAGGAGCTACTAAGAAACCCTAAGAAACTAAGTTAGTTAGGAAGAAACTCTAAACTTTTCTAGTTTTGACAAAAGAAGTAAATGATTTTATCTTCTTTCCACAAGAAATTCCTCCCTCATAACATGTTAAACATGCATGATTAGAATGAATTATGGAGTAATTTGAGGTAGAGCTCATATATAGGAGTTGGAAGAAGAAGAAGAAAACTAAGTTAACTAGGAAGAAACCCTAAGAAAACTAAGTTAGTTAGGAAGAAACCCTAAACTTTTTTAGTTTTGATAAAAGAGGTAAGTGATTTTATCTTCTTCCCATAAGAAATTGCTCCCTCATAACATGTTAACCATGTATGATTAGAATGAATTATGGAGTAATTTGAGGTAGAGTTCATGTGTGGGAGTTGAAACTTAAAAGAAATAAGAGCTGATTATCTTGATTTTGTTGTTTGATTAGATTTTTACACCTATGATTTTATAACTCTAAAAGATGAATTAGGAAAAGTGTAAAACATAAAATTTGTAGGTTTATGTCTCATCTAAATGCATGTAAATCAGTTTTCCTTAATATGGAGTTTGTGAAAAGCTATGTCTCCTTTATTAGAGTTGTTCACAACCTACCAAAACTTCCTCAGTTTAGTTAACATGTTGAAACCTGCTCACCCTGAGATGGATTATTTATTTTGATAACCTTATAAACTGAATTAAATTATGTATAAAACATGAAAAATGTTCCTTTATATGTTTTATAACTGCTAGTAAATCAGTTTTGTAATTGGATTTGTACAATTTGATATATCTAGGAATGACCTACTCATACTGTAATCACATTAAAATATGGTAGAATTCACCATATTTTCTATAAGTTTTATATTGATCTAAAGTTTGACTATATTGTATCGTTGTGTGTCTAGTTTATGTAAAAAAAAAAAAAAAAAGAATCAACTCATTTGGATATATATTTTTTGAGTTATTACTATGAGAGTACAACAAGGTTAGGTTGCCATTTAAGAATAATAAGCTTAAATACTAGGTTCACTTACATGGAACATGACCATAGTTGCATACCATGCATGCAAACTCATTTTGAAATTTTATAATGATATATGAATCAAATGTTAGGATCTCAATAGATTGAGGAGGTCCAAGAGAAAGGTTCAAACCTACCATAGAGGTTGGTTACATCAAATGTGAGTAAAAGCCATAATTAGATCCTAATATGTGTGTGTGTGTGATGATTTTATGATATGGTTATGTTTTACAATATGTATATGTAATTGAATTGTGACATTTTATGTGTGAATACAATTCAAGTGAGAATTATATGATCTTAATGATTACTTGATGTGTCATTATGAATGAACACTTTCATATGAAACCAAAAGGATGTTGTGACCCACTTATCAAAAACTTGCAAATCATTTGGAAAAGGAGATCGATATGTCCTATTGTGGCATATGTCATTGATCAAATGAATCACATGTTATATGTTGGCCAACAAATTAAACATCACTTAAATCATGTGAATTCCTAAGAGTAGTGTTTGCCTTACAATGTCATGAAAAAATCAAAAAATTTAATGCATTTGCACTTGCATAAGTTAATACCTATACTTATAATGTATCTTAATAATTGATTATTGATTGTGATATTAGAATCTAATTATTGATTTTATTCATTAAGTCGCGACTCATCAAATTGCAATTAATTTTTTCAAATAGTAAAGCATAAGGTTAGGGCACTTTGGAGCATAAAGTTTTGCATATAAACACATGGAACACAGATTATCGGCTAAATTTTTACTCTCTTTCTCCTTGTGTCATGTGCATATACCTAGTTAGGAATCAATTTATGGTTACTAACATTAAATGAGTTAACATATATGTATATTAAATATCTATTGGATTGTGTATGAATGATGAGTTAACCTTTATGCATAGGAATACTTAACATGAATATCATGCTTAATAAATTAAAATATTTTTTAGATTTTTTCCCCATATTTTATGTACCTAACTATGAATTTTAATAAATTAATGGTTATTATATATATTTTGAATGTATTTGAAGAGATTATTTAATGTATGTGTTAGTGTTTTAAAGAGAAATGATTTTATATTAATGAGATTATTGTTTTAATTAAAGTTGTGTGATTTATTATGAATTAAATTTAAAGAGTTATATTAAATAAAAATTTTACATTTAAGAAATTAAATTTTAATAAATATTAGATAATATTTAATATGTTTATGATGAGTTCATGTAAAGAAAATATATTTAATGATTTAAGGATTTAAAGATATGAATTTCATAGTATGAATTTAATTGAGACTTATGAAATTTATAGAAATTAATTTAAGTTAAAATGAGTGTATGATTTAAGTAACTTTAATATTAATTATAATATGTGAATTTATCATATTAAGTAAATATTTAAGAAATTTAATTAAATAATACTAAGAATATTAATTTATTTAAGTTTATTTAAGTTATTGATTTTTTTGATGCAATTGATGATATTATGTAGATTGATTTAATTTAATATATTTAATTATGAAAATATTAGATTATTTGTCTGAGAAAATTTTATTAATTTTGAAAGTTTAAATTATTTATGAGATTTATTTTATGTCATGAGAAATAATTAATTATGGATGATTTATTATTTAATTTATGTAATTTTAATGTTAACTTTAACTAAGTGAAAATATGTTTATATTTGAAAGAATTAATCTAAATTAAATTAATTTATATATTTTATGAAATTAATTTAATTATGATTAGAGAATTTAATTTTATGAAATTAAATATTTTATGGAGTAAAGATTTTAATTATGAAAATTTTGATTATTATATTATTATTGTTTAAAGAAAAAATAAAGAAAAAGGAAATGAAATAAAAAAAGAAAACCAAAAGCAAAAGAAAAAAAGAGAAACGTATGGAGGCCAAAACAAAATGAAAAGAAAACAAAAATTAAAAAAATAATAAAAAAATAAGGCGGCACCAAAAGTACCAAAACCTTGCATGTTTTGGCAAAAAATTAAAATAAACAGAAGAAGGTGCAAGAGCACTATTTTAGCAGCATGTGGCATGTGCGGAGAGAGAGAATTGGGTTAATAGGGTAGAATATTTAAATATTCATATCTCTCCAACTAAAATTACATTTTAATTGATTCAAGTTTCTACATAAAACTCTTTTCACAAGTTTTCTATTGACACTTGATTTGACTTAAAATGAGGTCAGATGGCAGAGAAATCATCAGTCAAAATTTAGATCAAATTTTCATTTTTCATCAATTTTAGATAAAGAAAAATGTTCAGAAGCACTATTTCAGTGACATGTGGCGCGCCTAGAGAAAGAGAGAATATTCAAATGGTTATATCTCTCGAATCAAAATTATATTTTAGATCATTCAAATTTTTACAGAAAGAGTTTTTTTCATAAGCTTTTCATTAACACTCGATTCCCCTTGAAAGAAGATCGAACAACGGAGAAATTACTGATCAAAATTCTAGTCAAAATTTTATTTTTTTAATCAATTTCATACAAATTGTAACTTGTATGATGATATCATCAGTTCGTACAAACTCTTAACAAAAGATTTACAATATGATTAGTTGATTTTCTAAAAGCCACTAGCGATGAGCTCCAGCCATCTCGTGGGGCGGTTCAACAGTGGCCCATTAGGCCCAAGTAGAAATTTATGCCAAAAAATTATATTAATTGCCCTAATCGCAATGGTCTAAGTTTTATGAATTTTAGAGGTTGCAATAAGATTTTATGAATTTTTTTTATAATTATAAGATTTTACAAATTTTTCAATAATTATAAATCAGAACCTCATTTATAAACTTAATATTCATATAAGATTTATCATTAGAAAATGAGTTTTTTGGATTTAAAATAATTTTAGATAAATTATTGATGGAGGAATTAGATTTAATTAAATGTAATTTGAGGTTAATTATATTTTTAGACTAAATTGAGTAAATATAAAAAAAAGTTTGAGGATATTTATGAAATTAAGGATTTTACAACAATTAGTGAAGAATTTTTAATGGCTATGATTATAATTTATGCTATTATGATGAAAAGAAAGTAATGATGCTAATTGAGGATGCATATGAAGTAAGTGGACTAAATTGCAAATTTAGGAAAGTTTGACGACTTAAAGACTAAGATGATTATAATGGAATTAATGATGGGTACATGTGCATATGAATGTTAAATGGTAAATTCTGAGACTTTATATGGACTTTCGATCAGAATGATAGGAGTTATGTATATAAATATGATTTTTGGACTAAATTGCAAGTTTATGAAAAGTTTATGTTTAGTGTCCTTATAAACCTTTCTAGCCAATAATAGCTTGTTTTATGCATAGAATATGTTTTATGAATGAGTTTAGACAACTCTTCATATTTTTAGTATTTTTATTATATTAATATAGATTTATTATATAATTAGGTGATTGTGATGCTAAAGGTCAAGGATAAGAAAAAGACTTAAGCAATTAAGGATAACAATACTAGGTGAGGGGTTTTATCATGGTTTTTCAAAGTCCATTGGATACATGCATCATAATTTTATATGTAGGCCATAATAAGCCAAACTATGTTAATAGAAAAAGTCATATGCATTTTGTGGATGAAATGATATGTCATGGTATAAATGTTTTGTTTAAATGTTATGTGATGTGATGATAGTTCAGAGAAAAAGTGAAAATTCAAATATTCATTCTAGTTATGCAAAGATTGAGACCTAAATGATATTAATGATATGTATGAATGCATTACATAGTTGATGAGGAAACTCCCCCGAGATAAATAAAAGATATTACTAGTAAGGCAACTCCCCTAAAAGCGTGCAGTTGGTGAGGAAACTCTCCTATTCGAGAAAGATAAGTAAACTACGTAAGGATTCCCATGGACTTGATATCCATATGGGTAATCATATGTTATGTAAATGTTGTATCCAGATGATATGTCATATAGTTAGAGATGCATTCATATTAAGGCATGTGAGCATGCATATAGAGATATAAAAATCCTCACTGAGTTTCCTATAAGGAGCACAATCCCTACAAATAGATTTCTTACACGAAAGATGTAAATGATGACTAAGCTGATGGATGGATGGTAGAAGTCTAAAGATTAAGATTAGGTATCATGTATTTGTTAAGACATTACATTTATTTCTTATAGTTGCCTAAGTTATTTTAAGTATAAATGTGATTTAGGATTATATATGTGATTAATAAATATGATTATCATGTATTTTATGTTTTTAGATATCTTCACAATGTCTTTGAGTATATCATGAAATATCTAAGGATTATATATGTGATTAAGAAATATGATTGTCATGTATTTTATGTTTTTAGATATCTCCACAATGCCTTTAAGTATTTCATGAAATATCTAGAATGAGTTTCTATATATAACAGTTAAACATTAATGATTAAGATACTTAATGTAATGGGATTATACGTAAAAGGATTATTTGTTAATGATTATGATGTATAATGAAATGAAACTAGAGTTATATGAGTTTAAAATGGACACCTTAATTCTAAGGATAGCTTTATGGGATTTATTTTATGTATGATTTATGTCATAATGGAAAAGAAAAGTAAGAACAAGAAAAAGAAAAGAAATTTCATGTTTTAAAAAATGTTTAAACCATAACACCCATTAGTTTATTCTTTAGAATTCAAGGTATTATTAATGTAAGTTTAAAATTTTTAATATCAAAGTGACATAACAAGAGTTGTGATGGGCCTTTCCACGAGCTAAATTAAGCTTGTTATGGGTTCTAGAAGCCTTAATCCTTCTTGTTCCCTAACGTCGACACAGTCTAAAATTTGGGTCGTAACTTAAGGTGTCTTTCAAAGATGAGGAATTTGTCCCCTAGTTAATGAGTATGAGACGACTAGTGATGGTGAATTTAATGCTATAATGATTTTTAATTATGATATGATATGATATGAGTTAGAAAGATAACTAAGGGATATGAAGGTGAAAGATGTTGAGTCATAAGAGAAAAATAACTATAAGTTATCATGCATAAGTATGCATATATAAGAACTGATGATTAATGAGCACACATGAATGATGGAATTAAGGGTTTAATAATCAATAATATATCAATATTATATTTAGAAGAAAGTTTTGTTAAAACATGTTAAAAAGAACTGAGGAATGATGATGAAAGCTGAGGCATAAGTTAAGTTAGGTACATGATCTTCGATGAATACTGAGGTATGTAGCTGTGTTTAATATGTGACTAATTAAAATTTTAATAAAGAGTTTTATATAAATTTTAGATGCCTGAGTTTGTATTTTAAGTGTCTTTAAGGAAGAAATGAAAAGTTGGATAGTTGCATAGCTGCCTTATTTTAATGTTATTACCTACGGTTATTTAATGTATGCCTAATGTGTGTACCTAATGTACATTTAAATGACATGATATTGATGTGTTTTGGATGAGTTTTAGATGTTTAGATTTGGTAATTGAATTATGTTAAATGAAGGAACAAAAGGTTGGAAATAAAGCTTTCAAAAGGGTTCAAATGCTCTGTTTGGGCATTTTAGTCTTTTCACACCCTTTTATTTTTACCTAAAAATGATTCTAAATCCATTTTTCATCATTCTTCATGCATCAAAATGGTTTTAAAGTGTATTAAGGAAAAGAATAAGGAAGTGGAAGCATAAATTTATGGGTTAGAAGTAGCATTCTTAGTAGACTTTTTCTAAAATACTCTATTTAGGCATTTTAGTCTTTTTACACTCTTTCTCTTTATCTTCCACCCAAACATGACTTATACTTCTTTTTTCCTTACTTTTTAGTAGTCCCAAAAACATAAATAAACCCTCCTAAAACCTCTCCTTCATCCATGGCAACTAAATCAAAGTAGGAGAATCAAGTTTACTCATTCATCTTCTTCCATTTTTTAAACAAGTTGGTAATTTTCTCCTCTTTATTTCAAGAAAGTTATAATCTGCCATATTTTTTTATATATTTGTTCTATGTTTAAATAACTGTGTTTATGGTGTTTTCAAGCTCTGATGGTGATGGAAGAGATGAAGTTTGGTGTTAGTATGACATGAAAGATGATGTTATCTTTACAAGGAGTTTTAGATTTACTTGAAACAACATGGGCTATTTCTCTTGGTTCTTGAGGTTTGATAGTTTATTAATATTCATATTTGAGAAGGCAATTAAGCTTAAATGGTGTTTTACACCTTAGTTAAAACTAAAGGCAATATTGATGTAATATTCAATTGAAGCTTTGGAAGGAGTTGATGTATATGGATTAATTAAATGAATTCTTAGTGGTTATTGATGTTGAATGTTAATTATCATCCTAAACTTTTTGTTTATTATAAGAATTAAGGATTGATGTGTTGTTCATTAGTGCCCTAAAAGGGGGATTGAATAGGGCAATGAAAAATTTACAAATTCAAACTAAATGTAGAAATAGATGAAGAATCAACACACAAGATTTATAAAGGTTCGACACAATTTGCCTACGTCCTCTCCTCTAGTATTTCCACTAGAGCCTTCACTATTTTGATAGCTTAAGATGCTATCAATAACCATTACATAAGTAAGTTGTCGAGCACTTACCAAGCCTTTACAAGTGATAGATTTTTAGACACTATCAACTTCTTACAAGTAGTTAACAATTACTACTTAAACCTTAACCCAAAGTAGTTTCTAGGTACTACCTTAAATCTTTCACAAGATAGACTATCAAGGAGTTTCTCAACACTGAATTACATATTAAAAGATTATAACTCTTTTAGGAGAAGGAAAACTTTCTCACCCAAGCAAGAATAAATGTTCAAAGTACATTCACAAAGTATGCTTGATGTGAGTAAGAAAATAAAGAAATTTTTTGAGAAGTTTGTTCTTCAAAAATTGTTTAGAAGCTAACTCTTTTAGTTCTTTCTCAATCTTGATCAGTGAATGCCTTTTGGATGTTAGATCACTTTTTATTCACTATGTAACAACCTTTTTGATTGAGAATGGTTTTCATAATGGATAATTCACTTAATAGATCTGTTCTCTTTTATTTATTTCTGTTGAGAGCAATTCCTTTTATAGGATGAACAAAGAACTATTCATTAGAGAAGAGTTATCACTTCACATTATAGTTATAAGCAATTAACACCTATTGAAGAAATTCCACACCCACTGTTGAGGCATCCACAATTGTTGATTTCACTTAGATGGGTGGTTGTCAGTTAATATTTAGCTTCAACAATCGTTGGTTTTATCAAAACACCGATTGAAAGTACTTGTTGAGAGTTAGTGGCTTAAGACTCTTCCTTTCACCTTTTTTATTAGTTTAATTCACTATTCTTTAATGGTCATTGGATGTAAGCAATGATCATTGATTTTTACCACAATGACAATTGTAATATGGTCAACACTTATTGTTGATTTCCAAAAAATGTGATCTTTAAGCTCTATTTTTCAAAATTTGTAGAAATGACTCAATAATTATTAAAGTTCTTGTATTTCCCATTGGAAGCATCCCAACACCTGTTGATTATTTGAGTGTACCTCGTTAGGAGCTCTAGAAGGTGTAGCATAAACTAGAGCATTTTCGAATGCTTGTGGTGAAAATAAAACGCCCGTTGCAAGGTCCAAAAAGTATAGCTCATACTAGAGCACTTGTCTAATGCCTATTGTGAGAAGGTAATGCTCGTTGATATGTTCAATTGAGTTTGTTATGATTTTCACTCTTTAATAAAAATTGAATCCTAGTCTAAACATGAAACAAAGGATGAGCCAAAACTCAAATCCCAAGCAGATTCTGAATCAAAAGAAGAATTGAAACTATATCATTTAAATGATAGTGATGATGATTGGTATGTTATGTATAAGTTTGATATTTTTCTGTATTCATTTGACTTTTTTTTTTTCTAAAACACATCTACTAATATGTTTATATTTTCCATTATAAACATACGAGGTTGAGGATCAGTGAAAGTGAGGCATGGTCGAGGATCAGGGGTAGGTTGTGGTAAAGGATAGGGCATACGCCACAGAGATCTGATGGTGACTCCTATTGAGACATCTCCACATCTATATGATGTTTCTACTACATTTGGGGATTCGCCTATGTCACTCATGGAGCCACCTATAGATTCTTTGGCTCTTCAGTCAGTAGCTATAGGGAGGATGCCTTCATCATCTACTAAGCCTATACCATCTTGGTTACATCTATAGTTGATAGCTCATATGCATTTGGTTGAAAGAGGTTGTCTTTGGAGCATGAAAGGTAAGTAAATTCATAATATAATATTTATTTATAAAATATATTAAGTAATTTTCGCTTTATACAGTGCTTTATTATTATTATTATTATTATTATTATTATTATTATTATTATTCAGAGAAGAGGTTTTTTGGAGTGGATAAGCGAGTAGAGTTTGATTAGTTAAAGTTATGAAACCCATCATATATATATATATACATACATATATATATACATATACATATATATATATATATATATATATATATATATA
>CATIWR010670384.1:0-17540 GCA_949677035.1 Omphalea diandra | reverse complement strand
TTATTATTGAAATAAAAAAAAAAAAAAAAAAAAAAAAAAAAAAAAAAAAGAGTGAAAGGTGTAAGTGATTGCTTAGAGAGTGAATGTAGACACATTACCGAACCATTATAAATATCTTATATCATCTTTTTTTTTTTTATACTCTATCTTCTTCTTGAGAGTAAGAGTAAATTTGTGTGCATCAATCTACTACAAAAGAATTCAAAAAACTTTTAAAAGAGTTTCAAGGATTTTGAAAGCACATAATTCATCTTTCTCCTTTTCCCTCCCCTCTTAGATTGCCATCGTCCCCAAATAACCAACACTCGCCCCCTTTCTTCCGCTATTCTTTTTTACCATGTTGCCCCTTCTCAACTTAACACTCTCTCAAATGCTATTGTCTTTACCACTTCAATACAAAATCAATTCAAAAGAACAATTAAATCAATTTTCTTTTCTCCTCATTTATGTGTTCAATTATACATTTTTTAGCCTTGCTTCATTTTTAATTGAAATATCTTAATACTGCCTATACAATTTACGCTATCATTTACACTTAACAACACAACACCCGATACTTTCCCTCTTCAACTCACATGCGACTATGTTTTCGCTCCCATACTCGCCACCATGACCAACGTTTTTCTTCATTCCCACTAACTCATATATTTTATCCTTTTTCTCCTTTCTTGATCAATCTTGCTCTCCTGTTGTTTAGCCTCTCCTTCATTTCGGTCTTACCAACATATTTGCCTTCTTACTCTCTCTTCATCATTCTTTTGCTCAATTATGTTTACTTAAAGTTTTTTCTCATTTAATAGCGTATTTTGCCGTGAAAAAGTTCTAGCAACCTTTGCTAATAACGTCAATCTTTACCTGAAAGAAACATATGTAAAGTATGTACTCTAGTTTTTCTATTGAAATAAAAAATGTAGCAAATAAATTTTAAAGATCATGCTGAATGAATTTATTGGTTGGACGATATTTCTTACTGCATAAATATTTGGTGGTCTACATTTGGAGATTATTTCGTTACTAACACAAGGTGGCGATACGGAGCAATCAAAGCAACAGGCTAAGGAATCTAGCATCCAAGCAGCTTCCGAAGAACCGGGAGACATTTTCTTTTTTTTTTTTTTTAAGAAAATAAGGTCACACTTGTTGGCACCGTCGGGTTGGCATCGAGGAAAGACGGCTTCTCATCGTCCGTCAAAAATTAACATTGAGATTATCAACACCCACCCCAACAAAGTTCCTTCCAACACGTTTTCTGTCCATAGGTTCATCCATACTTCAAAATTCATTTTGTTCGTAAAACCAATAAAGTTCCATTCATTTTAATTTATCATACAAAAAAATTTCGACAGTTGACTGACTGGGGAGTCCGCCATTACTAGCTCTCATGTTGACTCAGTTCCATTCCGAGCCACAATAATTTCAGCTTGGGCGAGTAACATTTGCTTTTGGTTGCAGCTCCAAGATTAATTTAACAAAATATACAGAACCTACTATACCAAACTTATAATAATTCCAGCTGTGTTTACCAGACAAATGATTGGACTTGTTCAACCTTTTCGTATCACATCATATAAATAGACAATAATAAAGCCTTACTCAGCAAGAACGTAAACCATATTTTCACTATTTAGCTAGATCTGTTGTTGGTAGAGACCTTATGAAATTTACAGCATTATAACATGAATCTTACAAACAAACTGAACCGCTGGCCATTTACAACCATCCCCTAGAGATTGCCATCAGATCCGTCAAAATCAGCATCTACCTCATGCCCCAAAAGTTTTCTCCCCTCTGAGTTTCTGTGGGGAAAAGAAACCACCAACTCTCCATTCAAATGATAAAGAAAATTTTGTAACCAAATCAAGACCAGAGAACCATAATAACAGGACCTCCCGTTCCCAACCCATACCACATTCTGAGGCGAGCATGAATATGTAAAGTATTTGTGTTGGTATTTACATTCAAATGGGTCTCGTTCTTGCTGATGTACCAGGTGTTTGGCCTTTTAATAAGGGGTTTTCCAAACCAAGATCATGAGGGTATATTGTGTTTGGTCTTGTCGAATACAATGAATAGTCACTTAGGTTGTAACCGCTTTGTCCTACCAATGCATAGGTTGGGTGAGGAGGTGAAAGGAAACAACTCTTGTACGCCGGTCCATAATGTCGTAAAGGGCTAGAACAAGGGGACACAGGCAAAGATGTGATCATTCTTACATCATCCCTGCATACACACCATTTCAGCTAATTAAGACTTCAATGTAATCATCAAACATCAGAGAAACAAGAATAGCAAGATGTTATTCACCTTGAATTCCTCAACACTCTTGTATTAGTGACCACTTGCTTCATTGCATAATCTCCATCCGACAAAGTTGTTCTATTGGAGTGAAGATCTAATACTGGCTGTTTGGAATTAAAACATTACCAATTAGCCAACATCACAGTTTTAATTTCTAGAAGAAATAACACATGCATCCACACAAATTCAAGGATCAAGTGCAAGCAATGAAATTTTAAGAAATGTTACCGTGGTGTATTGAACTGCCAAATAATACACAGGTACAACATGTGAGAAATACAGTTTGTCATAGTAGTTATCCATCTCACAACAGTACAAAATTAGACTGTCTAATTAATAGCACTCTATTGAACGGCATCTGGCCATTTAGATTTGTTTCTTTCATCAGATAGAGATATGAACAACAAATAATTTTGCCATCAAAGAATCAAATTTAACTGACAAAAAAATCTTCATGGAATACAGAAATGTTGTTTAACTTGCTGAACGTTAACATGTCAGTTTCCCATCCTGTACATGTTAACCATGCCCTGAATTACTCTAAAGATGATTTTATGCATGTGCTCACACTATTAACAGATAATATAATATATGTATTACAAACATGCAATTTAATAGTGACTGGACCTTGTATCTAGCAATTTAAAATGCGTACAGTACTATACTAAGTTGAAAATATACCGGTGTGCGGCTTCCATCGAAAGTGTATGGAAAGGCATCCCTAGTTATGTTGATGCTAGCAGCTCTGGTTGTTGCTTGGTCCCGAATGAAAGGGTGGTCCAATAATTGTGCAGCCGTAGGTCGTGCTGATGGATCCCGCTGCAAGCACAACTTTATAAAACTTTTTGCATCATTTGATAGGTGATCAGGTATATCAGGCATATCTTTGCTGTTTCCAATTTTAAATATTGCAGCCACCTGTTAAGTTCAACATGATCAAATGTATTTGGTCTTACAAAACCTTTAAGCTTACAAGACAGGTGATTTAAGTTCTGAGTTTTTCAAAAACTCACCCCTTCATACTGGTTCCATGGTGGTTTTGAAGTTGCCATTTCAAGAATTGTACATCCCAAGCTCCATATATCCACAGCAAGACTGTAACCATTTGTATTCATTACAACCTGAGATCAAAGAATTCAACAACAACGAGGATAAGCAGTGGTCATTGAAAACTGAAAAGCTACAAAATGGAAGGAGTGTGCATGTTTATGCATAGGATGCAGGCTGATGAACTAATTTTAAGCAACATTAAGCAACATGAGTGTTGGGAAGGGAGACAGAGGATACCTCAGGTGCCATCCAGTAAGGACTCCCCTTGAATGAAAGCATTGAAGAACAAGCAGTAATCTGATTCAGAACATAAATGGAAAAACACAATAATAAATCAAAATGGCAGGGGGATAAAAGAATTTAATACTATTTTCAGGTGAGACCAAATTTGTAAATGAACCCTAGTTCTATTTTTGCAACATTCAGGAACTAATGTCTGTACTTTTATACTCGAGATGACACATACATGTTTAGCCATGCCAAAATCAGCCAGCTTGATTTCACCATTAGGATCTACCAATATGTTGGCCCCTTTGATATCCCTGTGAAGAGAAAAAACATTATGCAGAATACGAAAATGAACTCTGAATTCTAGCACAAAAATTGAATAACTAAAGTACCACCAGGACTCAAAACTTAAATACCTGTGCACGGTATTTCTTCCGTGCAAATAGGCAAGCCCAGAAAGAATCTGTCTAGTATAATTTTGAATAACTGGTTCCTTAAAGGCACCATATTCTTGAAGTAATTTGTGAATTGAGCCACCAGAGACGAACTCTAAATAAACTGAGAGTGTTTCTTCACTCTGAAAAGAAAAGGAAAAAATTATCAAAGCACAGTCCAACAATCCCTCATCCTGATATGTTAAATGTATTGACTTTGTCCAATCCAAGTGATTGGTGAATACAGACCAGTAAGCAGATCATACCAGTTCACTTCCATAATATTGAACAATGTTTGAATGTGAAAGCTGACTAAGCAAATTAATTTCCTGTTGACAGAGGAGAAGTAGTTAGAAATGCAATGTCAATGGCTAAACATCAAAAAAGACAACCTGGAAATGCATTACTAAAAAGTACACTGTTTAAAGCACTGAAACTTAGTTGCTTTTCTACGCACACAATTTCATAGCATGAACAAGTTACCTGGTTCAGCTGCTTTAGACATTCTCTTGACGTCTGATCATCAGAAACAACTCTGACTTCTTTTATTGCACACATCTGCCCACTCTCGCTGTTTTAAGTTAAATATAACATTTAGAAGACTGAAATATGTAACACATCAAAGCAACAGAATAATAGTCTTCAACTGATTTATTTGCACTCTGGCATGATCATTTTTATCTGTTTTAGAAGGTTGCTAAAATATTTACTTCTAGTTTATAGTGCATTCTAGTTACCACAACCAAAAGATACTATCAGTTGACGAAGGAAAAATGTATGAACAATCATAATTATCTTTAAGCAATTTGAAACTGAGTGATACTAAAAAACTTAAAATCAAATTGCTTAAAATTTGCAATCTTAGGCTAATTAGTTTACAAGAATGATTGCCATTACCTGTTAAATCCAAGGTAAACATGTCCAAAAGTTCCCCTTCCTAAAAGCTTTCCTTTCTTCCATTTTGACACTGGAACAATTGTACTTTCAGTCACCACAGGAGTTCTTGTGCTTGGCAAGGAAGAAGGGCTGCTAGGGGAACCTGGAGGAAGAGGAAGTGGATGACACTGGCTCTTCCCATCTTCCAGCCTTCCCGATGGTGATTCCAGGTTCATACCTCCCAACATTGGATGAAGAGGTGATGCAGGCCTGCTGGCCCCTCTCGATGCAGCACCGGGGCTTTTGGATCCAGGACCAGGGCTTCTTGACCCGGGACCTGGACTTCTTGATGTCGGACCTGGGCTTCTCGACCCCATATTGAACCTTATATCACCATGTCCTCTGTGATCAACAGAAGACCTGGGTTTCAATGAGCAGTTTCACTTGAGTTGAGTACCAGTGGTTCAATTCAAGTAGAAAGTGGTTTTCGTAAGACATATAGAATGCCCATATGTAGGTACCAGTGGCACAGAGCTTACAGTTAACCAGAAAAAACATAGCACCTAAGTTTGTCGTGAATATACTCTTTTTATTTAAGCAAAAATTGCATTTCATAGTAGAAATTTATGGATTTTACTAATAATTGTTAATCCAGGTTCTAGACTTAAAGTGCAGCAAGAAAGGCAAGAGAGCAATCAAACTCGGACAGCAAAGATAGAGGCACAGGAACAGACAACCATAGGCAGCTCAAAAACCCAAACTCTGGCGCAACAACAAAATTCAGATAATAACTTGAAAAAAAAAACATGCTCTTCACCATCTACAAAACCCTAATACTAATAGAACAACTTTACACCCAAAAAACCTATCATCAGAGAAATTAAAATTCCAAAAACAGACCCATAACTTACTAGAGAAATGATTATCTACAAAAACACCAACCTGTAACCACCAAACGGATTCGGATGATCCTCACCGGATGACCCAGAAGAGCTGACACTGGAAGAACCAGAAGTAGACCCAGATCCCAACCCGACATGATCACTCCCTGACCCAGAAGGCGTAGGCAGTGGAAGCCCAAGCCCTCTTTTCTTCTCCACCGAATCCGAATCGAACCCCGAAAACCCCGATGACCCACCACCACTACCACCCGTAAAATCCCTGCTCCCACGAGGGGAACTCCTGGTCAAAACAGCCCCATCAAAGCTCTTATTAGGCTTGTCTTTGCTGCTCTTCTTCTTCCAAACATCATTATTTTTCCCACATGGGTTCTCTTCCTTGTTCTTGGATGACTTTTTTCCCCACCAAGCAGGCATCTTTTAGCCCAGCAAAACAATATCCAGAATTTTTTTTTTTTTTTTAAGAAGAGAAGAAAAGTTGAGATTTGTGATCAATGAACAGATTTATAAGAGCATGAAATGGAGGGGAAATGAGGAGAAAAAGAGAAGACTCTCTTCTTCTCTCTCTTCAATAAATTTCTTTTTTATTGTTATCATCTTTTAGAGAGTGTGGGACCAGAGTCTACAGTGAAGATCAGCTAAGAAAGAAAGGAAGGGATTAGGACGGCCGCGGTGGTTGTGTAAAGAGGAGAACGATGACGTGGCAACTTATTATTATTATTGTTATTTTTTTTGTCTTAGAGATTAGCGGATTGAGTACGTGTGAGTCCATTATTTGTGGATGTGGGCATGTTATGAGTAGGTGTTGTGAATAGATGTTTCGACCGAAACAATAAAAAAAAAAGTTGTGAATTGATGGAAAATCTACATGGATTATTGTGTAGTGTATATATATATATATATATATATATATATATATATATATATATATATATATATATATATAGAGAGAGAGAGAGAAACTGATTATAGATTATCGGGATGATTATTTGAAAATATTTATAATCAAAATTAACATTTATAAATTTCAATTAAGTTTTAATTTGATATTTATAAATTTTAATTTAATTCAATTTAAATTTCTAATTTATTTTATTTTATTCAATACTAGATTGAATACTCGCATTTTATTGTGGATAATAAAAGTACAATAATATTTATGATTGTGAAAATTTAAAACTTATATAAAATTAAGCATAATGCTCATATTTGTTGCCTTTGTTGCCATCATGTTAATTAAAATAGTATTGTGTTAATCTTTTCGCAATAGTGTGGCCTAATTCTATTATCTTTTTATATTTATACAAAACTACATCAGTGTTTATTGTTTATAATGAAAATGGACTACTCTCTTCATTTTCTTATATAAGGCGTAGAAAAATTTTTATCAGAATCAAAAAAACTTATTTATTAGTCTTAATTTTAATAGATAAATTAACTAATATGACCAATGTACCCTTATTTTAGAAAAATACAAAATTATTATTATTATTATGATCATCTAAGAATATATTTACTTTCACTACAACTCATTTACTCTTATAAGGTTGTTTCATTACTTTTACTTCAACTACAACTCATCTTGAAAAATACAAAATGAATTAAAAGAGTAATTTGAATACTTTGAAATTTTATATTTTGGAGTATATGTTGAATGATTTTGAAATTTTATAACTATAATTAATAGATATATGAGGATAAAATTAGTAAAAAAAAATTAGTTATTCATTGATTGTCTAAAATGACTTATAAAATGAAATAAATATTTTTCTCTAAAATATCTCATGTAAAAGAATGGAGGGAGTACTATTTGAATATGTAAATTCTCTTTGATTTTTTTTATTTATAGTGGTGTATTTTCTACTCAAATTGCAAGTTGATCATTTTTATATATGATTGTTGAAAGGAATGTTATAATAATTTATTTTTTTATTCCACAATGGAAAAAGAAAAGAATTTATAATTGAGCATTAGATTTGATCGGACTTATTTTATTGGTTGTGAAGAAAGAAAGTTTAAAAAAAATTTAAATAAAAATTTAGTGAACTATTAAAATTTACATACACAATTAGTAAATTATGTACTATTTATTATTTTTTTTATTTATAGTTTTAGATGTATAAGAAGAAATTTATTTTTAAATATTTTATAATTATTCAATGTACTGTTAATTAACTTTCCTCATTACCATTATACACCTAAAGGTTATTGACAAATATAGAACTTCTCTTCCTTCTCTATATATAACTCTTTCGTGAAAGTTTTGAGAAATTTTTAAGAATTATAGTCATTGCATAATATAGAAACATTGTTAACTGGTAACGCAAAAAATTAGAATATGTCAAGTCTATCTTTTAACCTTTTTATTTATCATTTATTATTTTCTTTTTTTTTATCAAACTACATAATTTGATAATAGGTATGCATATCTAATTTATTAGATTTGTTATGTTGGCCCTTATTCATGAAGAATGGGGATTGAAATGATGACAAATTTAAACTTTAAAGGAAGTTCACACAAATAAATAGGAGAAAAATGAATACAAGAGTTTTATAGTGGTTTAGGCATTAATCATACATCCACTCCCCAATTTACCAATTGGGTATTTTACTAAATCACTAGTGTTTTACAAACTCACACTCAACTTAATGTTTAACCTCACAGCAAACCTTATAAGTGTTTTCCTAAGACTCACACTCAAACTTTATACAAGTGTTTTACAAAGGTTAATACTCAAACCTATACAAGAGTTTTCAAAAGCTCACTCTAAAACTCAAATAAGAGTTTTTAATATAAAGACTCACTCTTAAACCTAAACTCAAGGTGTTTGAAGCTCACATCAAATTATGTACAAAGACTTAAAATTATGAGAATTAACTTTGCAAGAGTTTTGACACAATCAATAATTATTCTTTTGCATTCAAGTCCATTTTAGTGGTATATTTATAGGTTACAATCACTAAAGAGAAGTTATAAATAAAACTATGTTCAAATCTCTAAGGTATACTAGGCAGATCCTACACTTAATGTTTGTCAGAGGAAATTTACGGTCGAAAAAAAATTTGTGGTCTCTATTTCAGATTGTATCTAATGGCTAGTCTTGGCATAGAACCATTGGTTCTTTAGGAAAAATAGTTGTTACATCCCTTGACTAAGAGTGAAAGTTGCAGTACGTACTTTTCTTCTTTAGACGCGATAATAACTGTAAAAATCGTCTGCCCAAATGGCGGTTTTGTTTCACCAAAATCATGGTCTTGACCATTATTTTGCTACCATAAATTGTAATGTTCCAAAGGTTTCTTGGGACACCTAGTATAATCTGATTAAAGACTTGATTCCCTCTAAATGAATACAAAAGTAGTGATCGCTACACTGGACGCGACATACATCGTGAAATCATCTACCTAAATTTATCCAACTCTTTTACAAGAAAGCAGTCACGACCTTCTAATTTATAACTGCAAATTAGAATGCAAATTTCAATATTTGATACTAAGGCTTTCATTCAAATTTCAATGCAATCCTAGCTAAATATCTATAAGATCAACGCTTGAAATTGACATTATAACCTTTTAATATATATTATCAAGATCAAACGAGAGTCTTGACTTAGATTTGCTCAACCTAGTCCAACAATCTCCCCCTTTTCGATTTTAATAATTTAGATTGAATACACAAAAGATAAAGAATCAATTATGCATGTTACAAAGTGAATGATTTGTGAAGTGATTCAAATCACAAGTATAAAATTTTTCCCTCTCAATCTATACTCCATCTTAGTTATTCCAATAAGATCACAGTCTTAGCTTATAACAAATATAGCTCAATTATCTCTCCCCTTGTTGTATGTTTCCCCTTTGCATATTCAATCAATTATCTCTCCTCTTTGTAAAGATCAAAAAGAGAGGAAATAAGATGGAATAAGAGAGAGAATGAGGAATATGAGAGGGAATGTCAATAAACTTGTCAATTGCACAAACTCAAATCATAATAGCAAATACAAGTAATTTGCACAATTGATCATAATTTGTCACATAAGAAGATAAATAGATGAAACATAAACTGCATGGAAATTTATTTAAAAAATATAAATGCAAAATAATTCAAGCATTTAAAGATATTTGATCATACAAACTAGGGCTAAGAATTTAAGAATTTTCATATATGGCCCTTAATATATAGTATATGATATTTTGATGATGGATTTATACATTTGAAATATAAAAAAGCTCAAATGCAAAATGAATCTATTTAATTCATCACATAATCAAATCAAATCAAACATATCAACACATATATATGTCAAGTAACAAATGCATAAAACTCCCCCTAAACATATGCATAAATACATCAAATTAAAAGCATAAGGGATAAGTGATACATTACAAGTTAGTATCAATGACTTGATACCAAATAACCATTTGAAACTTTATCTCTTCTTCATCAACAATCTTCATTCATCTTTAGATTTTTCATGATGAGAATTTGGTGAAGGAGTTCTCATCCTACAATATCAAACACTTTACTTTGGTACCCAAGCATACTTAGGTCCGTGTGGATTAGTTTTGAAAGGGTCTTCCAATTTAAGGTGTGTTTTCCTAATGTGGCAAAAGACATTGATGTACTCATATCTCATGCAATAATGGCATTAGAGTTTAGAATTATAAGTCTTTCTCCTATGAGTAACCTTATTGTGAGTAGGAGACCTTCTCACACTTTAGTTTTGTAAAAGTATGCAACTGCATGAGTGATGAGTAGAAGAGAGGTTTTTGTGTGTGTATGTGTTTGAGCATGCCTTTTTATGTACATATATATATGATTGGCTCTTTTAGGCTTAGATTTTAAGTCTTAGGAAGTCTTTCATTTGCCCTTACATATAGGTGGCTTAGTGCTATAAGCACTTTTCTTCCCAATGATCTCAATACTAGAAGTTTGAGGTGTTGATACTCTAATGAATGTAGTTAGAGAGGATGTAGATGAAGAGGCTCTATTGAAGCCTAAACCATATCTCACTGAGGGTGGTCTTTGAAATACAATAAGTGCATCAAAAGCTTCTTTTCCTTTGTGAAATTTAGAGATGAAATTTTTAAGTTCAATGACTTCACCTTTTAAAGAATCATTTTTTTTCCTCAAATAATCAAGAGAGGATGAAGATTTAGAAAGATTTTCTAAAGATTTTGTAAGTTCTTCATTAAAACTCCTTAAGTCACTTACAAGATTATTTACAAATTTAAATTCATCCTCAGGTTTTTAACACTTTTCTTGTAAGTTTTCATTTAATACTTATACTTTTCACATCTCAAGGTTAAAGCTTTAATAAACTCATCATCAAATGCATCATACTTACCATAAGAGTGTGAAGAAGTACTTACCTTATTGGAGGAGTCCTCTTGAGCCATAAAGCAAAAGTTTGCAACTTCTTCATCTTCTTCTTCATCACTTAAATCAAGCTCTTCTTTTTTTTTTCTTGTGATAATAGGAAGGTGACTTTCTTTGGATTCTTCTTTTTTATCTTCTTTTCACCAACTCTTTGGTCTTTCTTAATATATTGGCAAGCTTTTCATCTTCTTTGTGATAGTAATTTGAGTCACTTGAGCTTGAATCATTTTCTTGACCTTTGAAGGCAAGAGCTTTCTTCTCCTTTTTGTCTCCTTGTCCTCCTAGCTTATTCATCTATTCATTCTTCTTGAGAGCCATCTCATGAATGAGAAGCTTGCCAATGAGAATATTGGTTGGCACCTTTCTAATCTTTGGATAAGACTTTTGAATGCTACATATCTTACACAAAATTTACCCAATGGAAGAGATTTAAGGATTTTAGTATTTACCTCATAGTTGGTAAGAATTCTTCTAAACTTCTTCATGTTTATGACAATAGAGAAGAGTCTATTCATCATGTCAGTGATGCTTTCATTATGTTTCATCATGAAGAGCTCCCACTCCATCACATACTTCTCCCACATACTTGATTTCAAAAGAATTATGACCTCATGATAGTTTTTAGTGCTTTCCATAAGGCATATATGGTTTAGCAATGTTGGACTCTCCCAATTTCTTCTCTTGACATGGAGTTTAGGAGAATAGCTATTGCTCTCTTATTCTTCCGATTTGTTTTCCTATGTGTTTCACTCCATTCTTTTCTTGCAATTGCCACCTTTACTCATTCATCCATCTTTGTTGGAGGCTTTCTTTCTTCAAGTATATAATCCCATAAGTGATGAGATAGCTAGCAAGACAGATCTTTATTTTATACTTCCAAAGAGCATAATCATTGCCATAAAAGTGGAGATTAAGGTGATAGTGGATTCCTTTTTGTGTCATTGATCTTTTCTCACACGATTAAGGATTTAATTAAGACTTAGCTCTAATATCAATTGTTAGCCCTGGTACACCAAAAAGGGGGGTTGAATTGATGATAAATTTGAACTTTTGGGGGAAGCTCACAAAAATAAAAGATTAGAGAAAGAGTAGGAGAAGAATGAACATAAGAGTTTTATAGTGGTCTGAGTATTAACCAACCATACATCCACTCTCTAATTTATCAATTGGGTGTTTTACTAAATCACTAGTGTTTTATAAGCTCACAATGAAATCACGATCTCTACTTTTTTTCTTTGGACTTGATAATCATAATGAAATCTTCTGCCCAAATGAAGGTGTTGTTTTACCAAAATCTTGGTCTCGACCATTATTTCACTATCATGAATTATGATGTTCTAAAGGTTTTTTGGGACACCTAGTATAATCTGGTTGAAGACTTGATTTCCTCTAAGTGAATACAAAAGTAGCGGTCATGACACTGGATGCAACATACACCATAAAATCGTTTGCCTAAATTTATCCAACTCTTAAGCAAAATAGTGGTCACAACCTTCTAATTCATAACTGTGAATTAGGATGCAAATTTCAATCTTTTAGACTAAAGCTTCCTTTTAAATTCCAATGCGATAGTAACTAAATATCTATAAAATCAATACTTGAAATTGACATTAGAACTTTTCAATCTATATTGTCAAGATCAAAAGAGAGTCTTGACTTAGGTTTGACAAACCTAGTCTAACAATCTCCCCCTTTTTGATTTTAACAATCTAGATTGAATATGCAAAGAATAAAGAATCAATTATACATGCTATAAAGTGAATGATTGTGAAGTGCTTTAAATCATAAGTATGAAATTGCTCCCCTTCAATCTATACTCCCTCTTAGTTATTCTAGTAATATCATTGTCTTAGCTTATAACAAATATAGTTAAATTTTCTCTTTTTTTTTATATGTTCCCCTTTATATATTTAGTCCATTATCTCTCCCCTTGTCAAGATAAAAAAAGATAAGGAATAGGGGGGAATAAGAGAGAGGATAAGGAAAATGAGAGAGAATGTCTACAAACTTGTTAATTGCACAATCTCAAATCATAATAGCAAACACAAGTAATTTGCACAATTGATCATAATTTGTCACATAAGAAGATAAATAGATGGAACATACATTGCATGGAAATTTCTTAAAAAAACATAAATGCAAAATAATTCAAGCATTTTAAGATGTTTGATCATACAAACTAGGGCTAGAAATTTAAAAATTTTCATATATAACCCTAATATAGAGTATATAATATTTTGATGATGGATTTATATATTTGACATATAGAAGCACTCAAATGCAAAATGAATTTATTTAATTCATCACACAATCAAATCAAATCAAACATATCAGTACATAGATATATCAAGTAACAAAATGCATAAAACTCCTCCTAAATATATGCATAAATACATCAAGTTAAAAACATAAGGGATAATGGATATATTACAAGTTTAGTATCAATGAGTTGATACTATATAACCATTTGAAACTTCATCCCTTCTTTATTAGCAATCTCTATTCACCTTTAGAGATAAAATTTCTAAATTCAATGACATCACCTTTTAAAAAATCATTTTCTTTTCTTAAAGGATTAAGAAAGGATGAAGATTTTAAAGATTTTCTAAAGATTTTTTGAGTTCTTCATTGGAAGTCTTTAAGTCACTTAGAAGATCACTTAGGAATTTAAATTCATCCTCAAGTTTTGAACACTTTTTCTTGTAAAATTTCATTTGAGACTTATACTTTTCACATCTCAAGCTTAAGACTTCAAGAAGCTCACCATCCACATCATTAAACGCATCATACTCATCGCAAGAGTATGGAGAAGTACTTACCTTATTGGAAGAGTCCTCTTGAGCCATAAAGCAAAAATTTACAACTTCTTCATCTTTTCTTCATCACTTGGATCATCATCCCAAGTAACCTCGAAGCTCTTTTTTTTTTTCTCCCTTTTGATTTTTTTTCTCTTCTCCTTTTCATCAACTCTATAGTCTTTCTTGATATCTTAGCAAGCTCTTTTTCTTCTTTGTCACTTTCATTTAAGTTATTTGAGATTGAATCATTTTCTTGAGCTTTGAAAGCGAGAGCTTTCTTTTCCTTTTTATCTCCTTGACCTCTTAGCTTCTTCACCTCTTCATTCTTCTTAAGAGCCATCTCATGAATGAGAAGCTTTTCAATGAGAACATTGATTGGCACATTCCCAATCTCTGGATTGGACTCTTGAATGCTACATACTGTTGCATCAAATTTATCCAATGGAAAAGATTTAAGGATTTTAGTATTTATCTCATAGTTGCGGAGAATTCTTCTAAACTTCTTCATGTTTATGGCAATAAAGAATAATCTATTTATTATGTTAGTGGTTTTTTCATGGTCTTTCATCATGAAGAGCTCTCACTTCATCACTTACATCTTAAACCTACTTGATTTCACAAGAGTTGTAGTCTCGTGATAATTTTCTAGTGCTTTCCATATGGCATGTGTGGTTTGACAATGTTGGACTCTCCCAATTTCTTCTTTTGACATAGAGCTTAGGATAATAGCCATTGCCTTCTTATTCTTCTCATTTGCCTTCCTATATGTTTCTCTTCCAATTGTTCTACTCCTTCAAACATCTTTGTTAGAGGCTTCCATTCTTTAAGTATATAATCTCATAAGTTGATAAAATTGTGATAAAGATAGATCCTTATTTTATGCTTCCAAAGAGCATAATCATTGCAATTAAAAAGTGGGAATTAAGATAAGAGTGAATTTCTTCTAGTGCCATTGATCTATTCTCACATAATCAATGCTTTAATTGATACTTAACTCTGATACCAATTGTTGGCCCTTGTGTACCAAAAAGGGAAAGTTGAAGTAGTGGCAAATTTGAACTTTTGGAGGAAGTTCACACTAATAAAAGGTTGGAGAAAGAGTCAGAAAAGAATGAACACAGTAGTTTTATAGTGGTTCAGGTATTAATCAACCCTACATCTACTTCCTAATTTACCAATTGGGCGTTTCACTAAATCACTAGTATTTTACAAACTCACACTCAACTTAGTATATAGGCTTATACCAAACCTTACAAGTGTTTTTTCAAAGCTCACACTCAAGCCTTGCACAAAGTGTTTTACCAAGGCTAACACTCAAACCTATACTATAGTTTTCTAATGCTCATTCTAAAACCCAAACTAGAGTTTTTTATACAAAGACTCACTCTTAAATCCAAACCCGAGGTGTTGAAAGCTCACACCAAATTATGTATAATGACTTAAAGTTCTAAGAATTAACTTTATAAGAGTTTTGACACAATCAATGGTTAATCTCATACATTCAAGTCCATTTATTAGTGTATCTATAGGTTATAATCACCAAAGAGATGTTACAAATAAAATTATACCTAAATCTCTAAAGTATATTAGACAAATCCTGCATTTAATGTTTGTTAGACAAATTTTAGGATTGAGATAAAAATTTGCGATCTCTATTTCATACTGTGTCTAACGGCTTGTGCACATAGCAGAAAACCATTGGTTTTGCAGGAAAAATAGCATTACATCCCTCGAGTAAGAGTAAAAGTCACGATCTCTACTTTTCTTTGTTGGACATGATAATCACTGTGAAATCATCTGCCCAAATGGAGGTGTTGTTTCACCAAAATCACGATCTCAACCATTATTTCGCTATCGTGAATTGTGATGTTCCAAAGGTTCCTTGGGACACCTAACATAATCTGGTTGAAGACTTGATTCCCTCCAAGTGAATACCAAAGAAGCAGTTGTGTCACTGGACGCGACATATACTATGAAATTGTCTACCTAAATTTATTCAACTCTTTTACAAGATAACAGTTGCGACTTTCTAATTTATGACCGCGAATTTAGGATGCAAATTTCAATCTTTGAGACTAAAGATTCTATTCAAATTTCAATGTGATCCTAGCTAAATATCTACAAAATCAACACTCGAAATTGACATTAGAACTTGAAATCTATATTGTCAAGATCAAAAAGAGAGTATTGACTTAAGTTTGACCAACCTAATCAAACATCTTAAATTTCTTTTTCCTATAGAATTTTATTTATTTTAATAGAATATTTAATGTAAAATTTTAATAGAAATATATTTGAAATTTTAGTAGAAAAATTTTAATAGAATATTTTGTTTTATTCTTTTAAAAATTTTCATTTAAAGTTTTATAATTATATAAATTATATAATGTGTTTGTCACGATTTGTTAACAAATTAAAAATCACTTGTGGGAAGTAATTAGGAAAAATATATGACATTCATTTCTACATTGTTTTTAATACTTTCTCAAAATTAACTTGCGGGAAGCAAAATGACTGTTTTGTGGAAGTATAGAAATTCAAGAGAAGATGTAGAAAGTCAAAAAAAATAGGGGCTAAAAAGCAATTAATTTTGAAAAAAAAAATGTCACTTGGCTCTACAAAGCAGTAGGCTAACATAATAATAAGTAACATTAAATGGATTAAATGTATTACTAAATTGGCTGAAATTTTAAATTATGTGTAATTTATTAATTAAATTATCTTATAATAAGTTTTACCAGTGTTTTGGATAATTTTTTTTAAGATATAAATTGTGCAAAATGATAAATAAAATCTGTACATGAATAAAATTATTTCTCATATCCATATTTTGAAGTTAAAATTATCCAAAACAATGGATAGATTATACAGTAACTCATATTCCCATTTTTCTGATTGAGATTACTATATTGTATTATAATAACAAAGTCAGCTTAAAGGAATAATATATAGAATGAGAAATTAGTTAAAAATCGACCAACTACCACGTTAATCTGGATCAAACCTTGTTTATTCTTAGCAACATTATCTTAATATCAAACGTCGTGGTTTTAGCTTTTGCCTCGTGTAAATGGTTGGTTAAAATCACAGAATTGAAAACCGAAGGACAAATAATTGCTTTTTATAAAACTCCGTTGTTTTGATTTGGGCCTCATGTGATTGGATTGTTAAAATGACGGAGATTGAAAACTCACAAAAGACAAATAGTTGCATAAAATAACTAAATTGCCACCGGCAAATATATGGACACCTAATTGCACAGAAGTGCAAAATTACCCTTAAAATTTCTGTAGCATTCGGCCTGCGCTGTACATTGTTTCTATATATAATTTGACTATTTAATTGTAAAACAGATACACACAAAATAAACGAAAATTAACGAATTTAAATCTAAATTTTTTAATTAATATATTTTTTATATATGAAAATATATAATTTATATATAATATATAGTATATATAAATATAAATAACTAACACAATTTAATAATATATAATTTATATAAAAATATGTGACTTATAAATAATATATTTAAGAATAAATCTAATATATATATATATATATATATATATATATA
>CATIWR010670383.1:0-30356 GCA_949677035.1 Omphalea diandra | reverse complement strand
TTGCTCTGGGTGTGACGTTATGAGTCGAAGATGATGAAACAAAGAAATTTCTCTAAAAATAGTGAGCACAAATATCAATCAAACAGAATCAACTAGAAAGAAGAGATATTCCATGATTTCTTTTAGATGGTAAGGATATTTAGGACATAAGATATTTCAATATAATAGTAGTGCAAATTGAAACTTGGAAAGAGAATTTAATTTAATAATTATTTTAATCCACAATTCGGCTAGATTATGAATGTTCGAAAAAGATTAAATTTCATTGTAAATTAGAAAAATGTAAAATCGATTCAATAAAACATAAAAAAGAAACAATAAAAAATATAAAAACAGAAACCACTAAAGATGAAGGAAGAAAAAGAAAATTTTAAGAGGAGGGGAGTCTAAGTTTTTTGAAAGATGTTTTCAATACTATTTATAGAGGAAGCTGACATATTTTAATCTAGTTTCCTAAATCAATGCTTGCATTGTGATATATCTGCTACATAAGCCTACACTGTACATATGAGAAATCAATTAAAGTATACCAATCCAATATTTACATTAACAAGCCTCATATAAAGGTATTTCATCCATTTAATCAGCATTCATAGTGGGCATCTGATACGGACAAAGAGGGCATTGCGCCACTCCACGATGCAGTCTCCATGGTAGACATGCAAACATGGCAAGCGCGTACCCTCTGATCCAATCGATAGTTTTTCTAAGCAAACAGTACATAATGAACCCGAATCTTCAATTGTCACCTTCTCCAACTTTTCAACAGATTCCATACTCGCAGGTTGTGTCTTTGCAGCTTGTTCAGCACTTACTCGCTCTGCCATTCTCAACAATAAATCATCAAACTCGTCACGCCTCATGAAGAATCGGAGCAGTGTGAGTAAGGCATCAAGGAAGGACAGAAGATCATCCATATCATCGTCATCATCATAAAAAGTGGAGAGTACAAACGTGAGCGAAGACATGATTGTGAAGCAGTAGAGGAAACTAAAGGAAACAGAAACAAGAATTTGGGACTAGTGTTGTTTGAAAGGGAAGAGACCGAGTAATATATATATATAGAACTTATGGCTTGGCGTAACCGCCTTTGATATTTCTTTTTCCCCAAGAGCTGGGATTGTATTATAGGTTTGTCCTAATGGGCAAAGGACAAATATGTATGACAAATGGGATGCTGAATTCTATTGGTGAAAGAAAATAGAGATAATGGCAAGGATTTTCAGCTGCCAATGGCTTCTCTTTTGTCTTTGATTGTCCAGCGAGAAAACGTTAAGACGAACTAAATGTGCTACAGAGCGAGAAACATTTTTCTTGAGGAAAAATTTCCTGCAGCTTTCGCATGTAATTTCTCGTTGTTGGTATTTATAGTATAGCTAGAAGAAAGGCAAAGAGATCATGCTTGCTTTTTGGGATTATTATTAGAATCCTCTGGCTCATGGAAGCGAGAGAGATTACAACAATCCAAGAACAAAAATAACAGAAAAAATATATATAAAGATGCAGAAAGAGCAATCAAGAAAGACGACGGCTCGTGCTATTCTGCTGGAGATCCTTTACAAACTTTACTTTTATCTTCCTGAGAGTGCTGAGAACGTCTTTGATATTTATCCTCTCCTCAGGTAGATCTGCACAACATTTCAAGCCCAATTCCATAATAGATGTAATGCAATCCTTATTGACAGAAAAATGTCGTTCACCACTCCTCAATAAATTGGCATCTGCAATTTGACTTACTCCATTAGGTAATGAACTTGAATCTTTCACCCATTGCTTCAGGCTCATTTCTTCAGTAAACATCTCATCTGTCGGTTTTTTTCTTGTGAAGGTTTCAATCACCAAAATGCCATAGCTATATATATCCCCTCTTGTTGAAACCAATCCTTCTGATCCATACTCTATACTAAAAATTCATCATTCAGTAATTAAAAGACTAGAAAGTAATAGTTCTATTACAGTAATTAAATCATATATATTCATGTGCATAAAAGCTTCAATTCAAGACATATAAGGTAAAAAACATCACCTGGTGCCATGTACCCAATAGTAGCTAGTGTCATGGTTTGTATGACAGACTGCTCTTCATCACTAAGGAGCTTCGCAACGCCAAAGTCACTTACATGAGCAACCATATCCTCATCTAATAGTATATTACTGGGCTTCAAATCACAATGGACAATAGGTGTCATGTCACCATAATGAAGATACTCTAGTGCAGATGCAACATCTATCATTATGTTTAGCCTCTGAAGGATGTCCAGAAAGTAATTGTGGGAATATAACCATTTCTCAAGGCTCCCTTTAGGCATGAACTCGAGAACCAAGGCTTTAAACTCAATGTTAGAGCAACTAGTGATTATCTTGATAAGATTTCGATGGCGAATCCTTCCTAGCACTTCGCACTCAACATCAAAACTCTTGAATGCTCTTTCTATCTGCAAATTGAAAACCTTTATTGCAATGACCATACCATCCTGAAGAGTCCCTTGGTACACTGAGTCAAAACTCCCGTTGCCAAGTAAGTTGATCTCGTTAAAATTATCAGTTGCATGTTTGAGTTCGTGAATGGAAATTCTTGTCCATGTTGCCAAAGGTAACAAAGATCCTTGAGTTGGAAGTTTCACATTGCTGTTGCGATGCCTGATGAAGACAATGACAAAGACCAGTACCAAAATTGTTAAACCAATTGCCACCAATATGTATCTCAGTGCATTATTTGACTGCCGATGATTGGTAGTTTTGCAAGATTGGAGATGCATTTTAGGTGCACCACAAAGTCCTTTATTTCCTATGAATGATTGAATGGAGAAGTTTCTAAAGGGACCTCCATTGGGTATTTCTCCTTGTAGTTCATTGAAAGACACATTAAAAGAAGTGAGATATAAGAGTTTCTCTAAGGACTTGGGAATTTCTCCAGAGAGGCTATTGTTGGATAAATCCAAGACTTCCAAGCTTATTGTGTCACCAAGTGATTGAGGAATAGAGCCATGCAATCTGTTATTAGATAAAGAGAGGTAAGTAAGATCTTTGAGGCTTCCAAAGCTAGATGGGATATCACCTGATAATTGATTCCTTGATAAATCAATGCCTGTCACCACTTTGAAATTGCCAACTTCTAGTGGGAGAGATCCACTTAGAGAATTTGATGACAAGTCTACTTGTAGGATATCTCGAAGCCTCCAAAAGGTCGAAGGTATTACAGAAGTAAATTTGTTGCTCCCCATGAAAAGATTCCTTAGAGAAGTGATATTAGCTAAGCATGATGGAATTTGTCCAAAGAGCTCATTCTCCTCAACATCCAGGTAAACCAAACTCTGTAAATCACATAATTCAAAAGGGAAGAATCCTTGTAGTTTATTACTTCCAAGATACAAAGCCTGGAGCTTCAATAAATTTCCAACTATAGGCGGAATGTTTCCTCTCAATTCATTTGCTTGTAGACTCAATGTTGTCAAGCTGCTTAAGTTGCCAATCTGTTCAGGAATGTAACCAGTGATTCCGCAACCATAAACATAGACATCTGTAAGGGAAGAAAGATTTCCAATGGACATTGGAAGAGTGCCATTCAAATGATTATTGCTCAAACTTAGAGTCCTCAAATCTCTGCAGTTTGTCAAAGAGGAAAAGATATTCAATCCTGAAGGTGAAGATTTTGTTGTAAGGTGATTACCATCCAAAGTAAGCCACTGGAGGTTTCTTAAATTACCAAGAGAGTCGGGAATAAGACCAGAGAATGAGTTGCTTGACAAGTCTATTCTATAGAGCTCAGAAGAATTAGAGAGAGATATGGGAATGGGACCACTGAATTTATTTCCTCCAATGACAAATAGCTGAAGATTTGGAAGATGGAAACCCAAGTTGGAAGGAAGGTGGCCTGATAGTTGATTTTCACCTAACCCTATCACCATCAAATTGGAAGAATTATAGATTCCAGAGGGAACCAGTCCAACCAAATTATTAACTTCGAGAACAATCGTTTCAAGATTATGAAGGCTACCAATGTCATATGGAATCGTACCTGCCAAAGGTTAATGATTAAAGTGTCATGGCTCTGTTTTTCTTCTTTTTTTTTCGTAAGAAAAACAAAACAATCTTAAATATAGTTTTGCATTTAAACATAATTAGCAAATAATACATCCACAATATTGAAAATGCAGAAAAATTTATGGAAAAAGTTCAAATTGGTCAACCAAGAGATGAGATTGTACGATAATAATTCCCAAATGGGAAATTATTAGCAAAAAAGTTTCACACAATCTATATATCATGGGTCGGGTAAGGTCTGTGTAGGTATTACACTATCTATATCCTATGCCCAAACTTAATGTTATTTTTTCGAATATGAGTTCATCCATATCTATTACTCAGTCAACTAAAAGATTATCCAATTTGACCGGATAAAATTAAGGTAGATATCCACGGATAAAAACAAATTGTCATCCTTAAAACTAAACACATTAATATTATATTCAAGGAAAAATCTAATATCTAACCAAGCAAAATAGTATTATATTCTTTGAACTACTTAGTTAGAAATTTACTATCTTAAAAAATGATTGCAAAATAGAAATAATTCCTTAACAATTTCTTTTAAATATTTATTAGATGCAAGAAAAAAAAAAGTTGTATAATACCAAACCTGCTAAGTTATTAGAGGACAAGTCAATACTCCTTAGCCGAGTAAGATTTGCAATTGTAGAAGGAATAAGGCCCGTTAACCAACTGCTCGCTAAACTTAAGTCCTCCAAATATAAAAGATTGCCAATTGATGTTGGAATTTCACTGCCTGCATAAGAATATATCCTTAAGTTCTCTTATATATATATATATATATATATATATATATAACAAAAAAAAAAAAATTAGCATAAGACGTACCACTGAAGTTGTTCCAACCAAGGTATAAAATTTGAAGTTGAGTCAAATTTCCAATATCTCTATGTATGTTTCCTTCAAAATTATTTAAAAATAATGATAAAAATTTTAATTTATTGCATTGGAACAAAGTGGAAGGAATTGGCCCATAAAATTGGTTCCGACTCAAAATTGCTTGTTCCAAATTAGGAAGATGGCTGAACATACTTGGTGAGAGGCGACCTGTTAAATTATTAACTTCAAAATCAATCATCCTAAGTGAAGACATGTTAACAAAGACAGAGGGTAAGGAACCTGAAAACCAATTGTTGTGAAGGTCAATTTCCTGCAATGAAGATAGATTGAAGATACACATGGGTATGGAACCTGAAAGACTATTTTTATCCAAATATAGTATGTTCAAGTTGTGAAGATTTCCTATGGCCTCAGGAATATAGCCTTGAAGACTATTGGAAGACAAGTCAAAATGATTGAGGTTTGAGAGGTTGAATAAAGATGTTGGGATAGCACCTGTAAAATTGTTAAAGCCTAGTCTCAATACTTCAAGTTTAGTGAAAGACCCAATCCATGATGGAATTTCCCCACTCAAGTTGTTTATTGCCAACCTAAATAATTTCATCCGGCGTAAGCGGGCTAGCTCATTGGGGAGAGAACCATGGAAACTGTTATTACGAAGGTTGAGATAGGTTAGGAATGAAAGGTTTCCTAAGTGTGGAGGAATGGTTCCTGTCAAACCCATGTTAGAGAGATCTAAAGCAGTCACTCTACGGTGGAGAGAACCACAAGTAATACCAACCCAATTGCAAACAGAAGAAGAAAAAGACCAGTTGATTGCCAGTATGTTATAAGGATCACGAGTGATATGAAGTTTAAGAGCAAGAAGAGCTTCTCGATCAGTGTTGATGTTTGTTACTCTCGCTGAAGCTAATCTTAAGGTTACAAAGAAACATAATGTCACCAAGCAGATGAAGGGAACAAAGTAAGCCTTCTTCCCCATGACTCTGTGGATACAGAGAAAAAACTAATTGGAATCTAGAGGAGTTAATACAGAACTTAAGGTGGATGTCCAAGAGAAAGAGATGCAGCTTATAATATATAGAGACGTACAAAGCTGACCAACATATACACGTCGATGCCTTTTTAATTTTTATTGTTATTATTATTATATTATCATTTTTTACTGTGACTAGAAAAAATAAATAAATAGATGTATAATGTGAATGAAAATAATACTTTATATATATATATATATATATATATATATATAAAACATTTTTACTATTATGATTATGGCTAAATATTTAAATTTTGTTATAGTTAGAGAAAATGAATGGCAATGATATATTCAAATCTGATTGAAATAATATAAAAATAAGAAATGTGAAAATTATATATTTAAATTTTAAAAGGAAAGAAGTCAAACGTGTCTTCACAGGTGACAATATGAAAGAGACAATAACTTGTCTTAACAAAATGTCCATATGTCGATACATCACATCTGTGATCTACCATCTTTATCTTTTTTTTTTTTTTTTTTGCATATAAAAAATATATTTATTTATTTAAATCATACTAGTCTGGTTTACTCGAAGCAAGTTAAAAAGTATATCTCATGGATGTAATAAACGGATGAAATCAAATGGGCATGAGTGAGACAATTTTCAATAAATTAATTTCAGGTTAAATCTCTTATAGTTCAAATTGTTTTAAATTTTTCTTTCAAATCAAATTAAATTTTCAGATTAAATTAGAAACCACAGATTTCTAAATATTTTACATGCATATTGATAGATTACATCACATGATGCTGCCTCAAAGATTTAAATTTGATCAAGCAAATCCATTTTCGCAGCTTAACTGGTCTCACACAATGAAGGAATAAATTGAAGTGTAGAGATAATTATTTGTACATATGATCAATTAGTTAAGCAACGAACTAGTAGATAGCTTGGCACATGTCAGAACTCTTTGTACATAAACTAGCTAATACAACTAACAAAAGCTAAGTTCATTTTTACTTAACTACACAAAATAACAAATTTTCCCTCTTATTTTTCTCTCTAGATTCTTCTTCTCTACATGGTATCAAAGCAAAAGGAGACACAAGTAACCATGTTTCCTCTCATCCTTAGTGATTGTTTCTTCATTAGTGTCAAATTTTGTTTTAGGGATTGTTACTTTGTTCCTATTTGTTTGTCATTTCATTCTTCTTCGTTCATCTTAATCTTTAATGGCGGAGTTTGTTGATCGAGATTCTGTTGAAAGCTTGATTAGACTTGGAGAAACTGAGCTAATTAAGGATTCTAACCAGATCTACCATGTTCTTAACTCGAATAATCCAAGGATTAGTCTGATTTTTACCGCATTAACTAGTAGTAACTATAGATCTTAAAGTAGATCAATGCAAATTACATTAGGGGCAAAATACAATTTAGGGTTTATAGATGGGCGAATTAAACCACCTGCTGAGAATAGTATTAAATTTGAGAAATGGAAACGAACTGATCTTATGATAATCTCTTAGATCTTAAACTTTATTTCAAAAGAGTTAGTACAAGCATTTCTTTATGTGTCTACTTCCAAACAACTATGGGATGAGTTAAAGGAGCACTTTGGTGAAAGTAATGGTCCTTTAATTTATCAACTTTAGAGGCAAATTGCATCAATATCATAAGGAAATATGTCTCTTACAACTTATCACACTCAGTTAAAGTTTTTTTGGGATGAGTTGATAGTTGTTGACCCGATTCCTATTTGTGATTGTAACATTGGCAAGGATGTGAATGAGATGATACTGAGAAATAGGCTTATACAGTTTCTTATAGGCCTAAATGAAACCTATGATGTTGTTCGGAATCAAATTCTTCTAATGGATCTATTGCCTTTAGTTAATAAGGCATATTCAATGTTGCTGAGAGTAGAATCATAAAGACAAATGTTTTCTATAAGGCTTATTCAATGTTGCTGAGAGTAAAATCATAAAGACAAATGTTTTCTATAAGGCTTATTCAATGTTGCTGAGAGTAGAATCATAAAGACAAAAGTTTTCTAATGTTACTGATGTTACTAGAAATACAGTTTTTACTGCTAGAAGCTCTCTTTCTTTACCTCCTATTGGAATCCTACCAAATTTTGTAGTTATTACAAGAAGAATGATCATGTTAAGGAAGATTGTTTTTGATTGAATGGATATCCTTATTGGTATAAGGGTTTACGAATTAAAGATGTAGGACCTCTAAAACTAGTCGTTCAAGTTATTGCTACTAGGCCATTACTTATTGAACCTGTTGAACATTCATAGACTAAATTCCCTTCTAATAAAGACTTGAGTTCCATGATTGCCAAAGTTGTGCATCAGGTGATGGTGAAGATGTTTCATGGCAAAGGCCCAGTTATGATCTACAATCTAAATGCTGCAAACTTTACTGGAAAGATTTCTTTCTTCAGGTTCTGTAAGCTTGGACTTATAGGAAAAGATTCATGAATAGTGGACACTGGTGCCACAAACCAAATTTCCCCAAACAAATCTATGTTTAAAACTTTTATTCCCTTACCCAAATCCATTCACATTTATCTCCCCGATGGTTCTGTTAGTGTTGTAACGCATATAGGTGATGTTCCTTTATCTTCTAATTTTGAACTAAAAAATGTTCTTTATACCCCTGATTTTCATTTCAGCTTGTTATTAGTTACTTTCTTGGAAACCAACTTACTCAAACTATCTTACTATGGATTTGGTTGTGCTTTTTAGGACTTTGAAGACTAATCACATTGTAGTAGTTTGGTAAATGGACTATTTCAAATTAATTCCAATAGTTTTAGGGAATCTCATATCAATAGTTTTGTTTATCAGTTGGATATACTTTTGAAACATTTCAATACTTCCTTTGTAAATACCATATTTTCTATTGATAATTCTGATAAAGAGAATCTTTAGACTCCTAGTGTTTCCACTTGTTTATCAACTATTCAAGCTTGGAATAACAAATTAGGTCATACTTCTATTACTAAGCTCAAGCATATTCCATGTTTACAAAATTTAGATTTTACTTCCTTTAACTATTTTATTTTTCCATTAGCTAAACAGACAATAAATTCTTTTTCCATAAGTGTTCCTCATACTATTAAACATTTGAATTGATTCATATGGATGTGTGGGATCCTTATCATGTTACTTCTATTACTGGTGCTAAGTATTTCTTAACTATTGTGGATGATTTTACTAAAGTAACCTAGACTTATCTCATTTCACATAAGACACAAACCTTTTCTTTTATTCAAACTTTTGTTATTCTAGTTAAAACTCAGTTTAACACTCAAGTTCTTTCTTTACGCACTGATAATGGTACTAAGCTTCTTAATTCTTAGTGTACCTTTGTTTAAAGTTAAGGAATTTTTCATTAATGCACTTGTCCATATACTCCTCAGCAAAATGGGATTTCTTAAGAAAGCACAAACATTTAGTTGATATTGTTAAAGTTTTAAGGTTTAATTCTTCACCTTTTAAGCATTTTTGGCCTGAATGCATTCTTCATGCTAGTTATCTTATAAATCAAATTTCAGCTTCCAATCTCAATTGGAAATCACTTTATGAATTGCTTTATCATAAGCCTCTAGATCTTGCCCATCTTAAACAATTTGGTTGTTTGTGTTATGTTAAAATTTTAATTCCTCATTTAGACAAATTTGATTCTTGATATGTTAAATGCATTTTTCTTGGTTATGTTGCTGGTTGCAAAGGTTATAAAGTTGTCGAGTTTAATACTTCCAAAATCTTTATTGCTCGCAATGTCATTTTCTTTGAATCTCAATTTCCTTATGTTGACACATCCTCTTATTCTTCTCAACCTATTCCATTGCCTTGTATTTCTTCTTCTACTGACATTGATTCTTTTATTTTAATTTCTTCTTCTTCTTAATCTTCCTGGTCACCTTCCAGTTATATTTTTCCTTCATCTTATCCTCTTCCTTTTTTTCCTCTTACTCTTACTTCTCTTCCTCCTATTCCACCTTTTAGAAGAAGTACTTGAATTGTGCATCCTCCTCCATGGTTACAAGGCTTTATAGTCCCTAAACCAACCTCTATTGTTCTCGCCTCAATCTCAAGTATGCAATCTATTTCTTCTTATTCTTTTTCTTCTTCTTATTTGCCTTTCCTCATTAACGTCCATGTTATTCAAGAACCAAGTACCTATCATCAAGCCTCACAACACTTTGAATAGAGGAAAGCTATGCAGCAAGAGCTTAATGCTTTGGACTATAGTGGAACTTGGACTTTAACAACCTTGCCTCCAGGAAAGAAAGCTATAAGTTCCAAATGGGTTTATCAAATTAAGTATAAACCTACTAGTGAGATTGACAAATTCAAGGCAAGGTTAGTTGCCAAGGGTTATAATCAAATTGAAGGGTTGGATTATACAAAATTGTTTTCTCCTGTTGCTAAGTTGGTTATTGTTAAACTTCTTATTGTTTTAGTAACTATCAAGGGTTGGCCCTATAACAACCATTTTCATTTATTAAGCATGACATTCATGTCTAAAAATTCATATGTATAATAGTTAACTCATCATTCATATACAATCCAACATGTATTTAATGCATACATATGTTAACTCATTTAATGTTGGTAGCCATGAACTAATTCTAACTAGGCATATGTACATGACATAAGGAGAGAGAGAATTAGAATTCAGTCGACGACCTGTATTTCATGTGTCTATATACAAAACTTTATGCTTCAAAGTACCCAAACCTTATACTTCACTATTTGAAAAAAAATTATTGTGATTTAGTGAGTCGCAACTCAATGAATAAAAATAATAATCAAATTTAAATGGTGCAACCAATAATCAAGTATTATTAGGATACATTACAAGCATAAGAATTGACTATGGAAGTGAAAATGCAATAGATTGATTGATTTTGTAATGATCTTGCAAGGCAAACACTGCTCCTTGTAATTCATGTGATTAAAATGACATTTGGTCAGCATATAACATATGATTCATTTAATCAATAACATGTGTCATAATAGGACATATTGGTCCCTTTTTCAAATGATTTGCAAGTGTTTGACAAGCCAGTTACGTCATCCTTTTAGTTTTATATGCAAGTGTTTATTCACAGTGGTATACTAAGTAATCATTAAGATCATATAATTCTCACTTGACTTGTATTCACATATAAAATGTCACAATTCAATCACATATACACATAATAGAACCAATCATATCATAAAATATTATCACATACACATTAGAATCCAATTACGGCTTTTACTCATTTTGTTGTAACCAACCTTTATGGCAAGTTTAAACCTCTTTCTTGGGTTTGCTCAAGGTGTTGAGATCCTAACATTTGATACATATATCATTATAAAATGTCAAAATAAATTTGTATGCATCGTATGCAACTATTTCATGTTCCTTACAAGTGGATCAAGTACTGATGCTTATTTTTCTTATATGGCAGCTTAATCTTGTTGCACTATAAATATAATAACTTTTGTTATACTTATTTAAATGACTTGGTTCTTTTTTTATACATAAACTAGACACATAATGATACAAAATATTCAAAATTTAGGTTAATATAAAGCCTATAGAAAAAATGGTGAATTTTGGAATACTACCCTGTTTCAATGTGATCACAGTCTGATTAGGTCTTATATTCTTAGCTATATCTTAAATTGTACTCATTATTTATATATTTAGCAACTACTTAATTATTACTATAGGTAGTAGTTAACACCTATCATATGTCAAAAGCTAACCTATACGAAATTCATTTGCACTTAGCTACTACAAATATTAGTCATTATTTAGCGATTGCAGACCATACAATAGCTAATTAGCGACTGCTTAGCTACAACAAGATGTAGTAGCTAAGTTTAGTGACCAATATTTTATTAATCGCTAAGAGTTTAGGCAAATTTTTTACTTAGTCTCCTTTTAGGTACTTCCTTTAGTATAGTGGTTATTTAGCGACTATATAGCTACTACATGTTAGGAGCCAACAACTGGTGTCATATATTGTACGACTATGCAGTTGCTAAACTTCAGTCAGTCACTAGGTAGTTGCTATTTAGTTACTAAGTAGCTATTGACACAGGTATTAACTAAATTTTAGTAGTTATTTCTATATTTTCTTGCAGTGAAATTGTTATATGACAATGAATTTCTAAATAGATTAGGTTCTTACCTTATAGGCAGAGGGAGATAAAGAGATAGTATTAGATATTTAAAAAAACTAAAAAATAGCATAGAAAATATTGAAATGAAAAATATTATATGTACATGTTTAATTGCATTATTACACTGAAATTTTCAGCACTTTATAATAAGATCATATAGGAATTGGATGTATTATAGGCTGAAGGATGAGTTATTACGTCCAAAATTTTTAGAAGGTGTGAACCATTTCATTCAATTTGCGACATCTCAACTTGCATTTATGGATGGAATTAAAATTAGACGTTTGTGTAGTCATATGAAGTGTTAGAATCACAGTTATTCAGACCCCAATACAGTAATGTTGCATATTATACAAAGGAGTTTTGTTGTTAAGTACTATGAATGGTATTTGCATGGTGAAATGTGTGGTTCTAGAACATCAGCTACAGATGAACCTAAACTTTTAACTGATAATGTATGTCCAAGTGAATCAGAACATACTGCATATCATAATATGGTATTGGATGTCACTGGTCCAGAGTTTGATTGGAGTGGAATGAGTAAAGCTCCCAATTTTATGTTCTAGAAGTTGTATGATATGTTTGATATAGCTAATGAGGAATTGTGGCATGGTTGTGAAAAACGTTCCAAGTTATCTTCGGTTTCACGACTGATGAATATCAAATTTAAGCATCATTTATCTAAAAGGTGTTATAATGATATTTTACAATAGTACAATGAGTCATTGCCTGCGGATCATATAATGGTTGTTAGTTTTTATAGCACCAAGAAATTAATGCAAGGTTTAAAACTTTTAGTTGAGAAGATTCATAGTTGCAAAAATAAATTGTATGTTATATTGGGGTAATGACAGTGAATTAAGGACCTACAAGTTTTGTGATTTTCCTAGATATAAGTGTATACCTCAAGGATCAAGTACATCTAAAAAAGAAGTTTTGTATAAGAAGACATATTACATTCCTCTGATACTGAGACTGCAAAAGTTGTATGCTTCTGAAGCAATCGGCAAGTATATGAGATGCATGCTAAGCATGAACAGGATGAAAGTGTGATGGAACATTGTTCAGTTTCCCTTGCATGGAAGCATTTTAATAGAATGAATCCATAGGTTACATCTGAAATATGAAATGTCCAACTTAGATTATGCACTGATGGGTTTCAATCTTTTGGTCAATCTGGACAATAATATTCATGTTGGCCAATTATACTAACCCCTTATAATTTGCCACCCTAGATGTGTATGAATGAGGAATATATGTTTATTTTCGTTCTAGTTCTAAGACCTAACAATCCTAAACAGAAGTTGGATGGATCATGCAGCCCATGATTGCAGAACTGAAAAAGTTAAAGGAAATTGGTGTGGATAGATATGATATTTCCACAAAATGCAATTTTCAATTGTGAGTTGCATTGTTATGGATTGTTAGTGATTTTCCCACTTTTGGTATGTTTTTTGGATGGAGTACTCAAGATAGACTTGTTTGTCCATATTGCATGGAACATACTGATGTCGTCACACTTCCAAATGGAGGTAAGTAGTCCTAGTTTCATAATATCCAAAAATTCTTACCGCCTGATCATTCATTATAATGGAACAAAACTACTTTTCTTAATAATCGAATAGTAAAAGATCTAGTTCCACCTATAAGGTCAGGAATGGACATGCTAGAGGAAATCATTAAATTACAATTGATGAAGGTAACTAAAGTTGGGTCAGATGATGTTAATGGTCAAATAACAAAATGAACAAGATGAGGGTGGAAGAAATGAAGTATATTATAAGATTTGCCTTATTGGAGTACCAATTTGATAAGGCATAATTTAGATGTCATGCACATTGAGAAGAATGTATTTGAGAATATTTTTAATAAAGTGATGAATATAGAATGGAAATCTCAAGACAATGTCAAATCTATAGAAGACTTGAAGTTATTTTGTCGTCGTTCAAAATTACATAGGGATAATGCAACAATAAAATATCTAAAGGCAAAATATACATTTGATAATCAAAGTAAGCAAGTATTATGTGAATGGCTCAAGAATATTAGATTTCTAGATAGGTATGTATCTAATATGGCTCGATGTGTCGATATGCGCAAGTTAAAGTTATTTAGCATGAAAAGTCATGATTGTCATGTGTTTATACAATGATTACTCCTTATTGATTTTCATGAGTTGTTGCCTTCACAAGTATGGAAACCTCTCATACAGTTGAGTTAATTTTTTAAAGACCTCACTGCACCACAAATTAGGGAGGAAGATATGGCACATTTGGAAATTGACATTCCTTTGATTTTGAGTAAGTTAGAATGCATTTTCCCTCCAAGTTTCTTTGATTCAATAGAACATCTAATTGTACACTTAGCATATTAAGCGAAGCAAACGGGACCTATGCAGTATAGATGGATGTATCCTTTTGAGAGGTACATTAAATGCAAAAGTTTTCATTATACATGTCCTTTCGATTGCAATCCATTCATTTTTAATCTATTCACATGTTGTATGTTGTAGATTTCTCAGACGTTTAAAAAATAATGTAAAGAATAGAGCTCAGGTTGAAGGTTCTATATGTAATGCATACTTAGATGAAAAAGCATTATCATTTTGCTCATATCATTTAGAACCACATGTGTATACAAGGCATAGAAGAGTACCTCAGAATGATGATCATGAAAACTCTAAAATATCTAATGTTGGCCCTAGGCACCAAGAAGGGGGGTTGAATTGGTATATAAAAATTTTAAAAAAAAAGGTAAGAAAGAAAATGAGTAGAATAAAGACACAAGATTTATAGTGGTTCTGATATAATCGACCCTACGTCCACTCCCCAATTCTCAGCAATTGGGTGTTCTGCTATCTTCCAATGGTGTTTCTAAGCTCACACCAAACTTTTACACTTGTGTTTTCAAGGCTCACACAATAACCTTTACACTTGTGTTTTTTAGGCTTACACAACAACCTTTACACTTGTGTTTTTAAGGCTCACACAAAAACCACTTTTCAGTGTTTTTACAGGCTCACACTACAACCTATACAAATGGTGTTTATGCTCACACCCAACAATCACCTAAAGAATAGAAAAGATTGAATAACAAAATTACAAGAGTTTGGGTTAAAAATTAATGAATTTTCTTTTATTTACATATGTTTGGTGAGGTATTTATAGTCTCTACCCACCAAAGAGACGTTGCAATAAAACTAGTAGCAAATCTTTAAAGTATGCTAGACAGATTTTTGCATTAAATGTTTGTCAGGCTTTATTAGCGGTGCTACTACTCTTTTGTGGTCATGATTTTCTAATTTTCTATATGGGAGCAAAAAATTACAGTAGAAATCCTCATTTGTGTCTAATGGCTAGTCCACATGTCATCTTCTCATTGGTTCACCAAGAAAATATAGTTGTTGCTTTCACCTGCTCACAAAATTAGCGATTGCGATTTATCTTATACAGGTTGCGATTGCGAACGCGAATTCATCTGTCTGAAATGCAATCTTCTTCTTTATAAATTTGTAGTCGCTACCCATAAGTTGCCTTCGCGATTTTTGTCTTCCAACAATCACCTGAGACATTTGTCAATATGTGGTTGTGGACTTAATTCCTTCTTAAGTTACTTTGAAATTTGCGGGCGCGACTGAGGCATGACACACACTACGAATTCATCTGTGACTTTGGCATTCCCACGTTCTGATGGACTGCGACAGAGAAGTGGCTCGCAAATTCATCTGTCCAATTTGTCAACCTGCCTTAGTCTAATTCACAGTCGCGATGTATGAAGTTGCAGTCGCGAATTAGGAGGCACTTTGCTTTCTTTAGAGATTTTGAGCTTCATCCAACTTCCAATTTATAGACTAACTAAAAACTGCAAACAACACTTAATTGAAACATTAGAATTGATCAATCTCCTTTGTCAAGATCAAAAGAGGTTTAAGACTTAGGATTAACCATCCTAGTCCAACATCTAATATTCCAGAAAATTTATCAATATTCACTCATCCAGGTAGACCATTTGGCAAACCTAAAAGCATAATGTTGATAGATAAAGAATATCACACAACTCAAACATATATTCTTTTGAACGAGCGTGAAGCAACTGAATATGTTGAGTAAGTTATAATTCTATTTCAATTCTTTATTTTGTACGTATGAATATGATATAGAAATATTAAAAAAACCAATATTATGTTGTTTAAATTTTATAAAGCTTGTACATTGACATGTTGAAGCAAACTTTTTCCAATATATCCACTGATGATATTGATAAAAAGTTGGAGACATAATTTTGATATTGGTTCGAGTCATATGTGAGTACACCCTAGCTAATATTACAACAGTAAATTTTATAAGAGTAATTATTATATGGCAAATATAGATAATGAGTAGTTTTATTTTTTTTAGGCAAATGATGCAACCAATGGAATCACAAATCAATTTATTATAGATTTTGCAAAAAGTCCATTACATGGTGTGACTATATATCTTGTTTACTTTCTAAATTATTACAAGTTTCACACTAAAAAATATGATTCCGATAAGGCATAAATCAATAGTGGAGTAAGTATTAAGGGTTCAAACTATAGTGAAAATGCATATATGACTATTACGATCGACTAATCGCGGTGCTACAGTTGGAGTATCTTGCACTTTTGATCAAAAGAACTGTTTTGTTTAAATGTGAATGGTTTAATCTAATGCCTAATGTTGGGATGAAAGTTAATGAAAATTACAATCTTATTGAAATCGACCACAAATGCAGGTTTAACAAATACAAACCTCTTATATTGGTAATGCAAGCTTGTCAAGTGAATTATCTTTCTTATCCTAGTTTATGACAGGATAAAATTGATTGGTGAGCAATATTCAAAATAAAAGCTTGATCATTTATTGAAATAAAGGACGAATTTGTTATTAAGACATCGTCTCAAGCTCCGTTTCAAGAGGATGTGGAATAAAATTTGCCTCTTATAGAAATTATAGAGGATGAGCCACCAAGAATTTTAAATGATCCGAGTGCGCCATTCATCAAATTAAATGATGAAGAAGATAATCAGTTTGATGATGAAATGGAGCTACAATCATAATATAAATTATCAAAAGATATAATGTTTGAAGGTGATATAGAGCATGATGATTTATCGTAAGTCAAAATTTTTGGTGTATTTAATTTTTAAGTGAGTTAATGCATAAATTTGAATAGAAATTTTGTTATATATATATTATGTTAGATATATAATTTTATATGTATATTTAGATGATACACCATATACCTAGCAACTCGAGTGCATTGTCTCAAGGCGATACGCCAAGTAGAGGACGTACCTGTGATTGCAAGATGCCCATGCCACCACTTCCACCATCCAACACACCAACTTCAATGCCTAGACTTTCCTAATGTCGACTCTACCCATAGGTTTGACTTCCCCTTCAACCATATCCCTTGCTTCATCCCCTACTATCCTCCTTCAACTCCATCTACGCCAACAACATCGATAAATCAAGATGAGGTGTATACAGTTCCTGCATCTGAGTTATGGCTTCATATTTCTTTACAGCACAAGAGATATGTAATAATTATTTTTTTATATTTTTTTATTTATTTCCTTATTTTTTATCTTATTAATTATAACAGTAATTAATTTCTATTTTTAATTTTGTGCAGTTTGTATATGTCTGATAAATGCTCCCACGCATGTAGGAAAGATCTTCAAGCAGAAAATTCATCATGACGGCTACACTTGAAAGAAGGTCCCACAGTATGTGAAGACCTTCTACGAAGAGGAGTTCAAAGTAAGTAATATTTATAATTCTAAGTTAAATATTTTAAAAATAAGTTTTAATTATTTACTATTTTTTTGTGTTTTTTGTTCGTACTAAAGCAGTTTTAATGTGATCAGGTAATTGATGCCTTAGTCCAAATAGCTTTCTTTAATAAGGCCGCTTTGAGGTACAAGGATATGCTTCATGATTTGAAGCATAAGAACAAGAAGACATAGGTGCTTGATGAGGCCTGGGACCACTAGCAGACTCGGTGGAGTTCTTCACATGCCCAAGCTATGTCTCGCCAAGCTAGCCTGAACAGATGGACCAAGAAAAGAGATACTGGCTCAAGTCCATCTACGCACACATGGGGGGTTTATCCCCATTCTGAGCACGTCAAACGACTGTTAAGAAAATATTTTATAATTATGAATTACTATTTATTTTATCTGTTTAAAGTTTTTCTTTTAATTTCATCTTTGCATTACCTTCATAATAGGCTCAACAGTTAGGACGAGATGTTCAACCCATCGATGTCTTTGTGTATACACACACGAAATAACATGACATGCAGACCTTCATTGATGCACGATCCAGGGCAACGTAAGTCATAATTTACTTATTTTATATTTTATTTTTTTATTAATTAATATTTATATATCTCATATTTTACAAAATGCAGGATAGTATTCTCGGACATCGTGTGCAACTGTTGTAGCCACCACCAGGATTTGATGAGCCTCATCTGGTCGACGAGCGTAAGGTTTTCTTACTGGTAGTGAAGGTCAGGTGAAGGGTCAGATTTATGGTGTGGGTGATCAAGCCCTTCATTTCTATAGCGGGTCCCTAGTACCAGCTCTTCTATAACTTCATCGCCTTCTGTCGAGGACTTACAGTGAGAGGCGAGTAGATGAGAGGATCACATCCTATCACGCCCACGTCTATTCTATCGATTCATGGATGCAAGCTATGGATGATTGGTTGCATGATGTGTCCTAGCAGACTGAGATACATCTTCTCTCTCAATTGTAGATGTCTATGCCACTTGCCCCGCCTCCTTCTCAGCCACCAACTATTGTTATTACTACTCCTCCTGCATCTGATCCCTCTGATATCACTGATGATTTTATCATTGATACAAAGGATGCATCAGCTGATTAGTTTTATAGTTTATTAGTACCAAATATTGTCATATATATATATATATATATATATATATATATATATATATATATATATATATATGCGTGTGTGTTATATTTTTGTTATTATTTAAATTTATTTTAATTTTTTTATAAAATTAACATCACAAATAGTAATATTAATATAATAATTAATTTTATAATTTTTAAAATATTAATATTAATATTATAAATATTTATCATAAATAGAATAAAAATATTTTCATATTTAAAAAAAAAATTAATACCAACAGATTACTAATGAAATTTTTTGAAAAATATAATATACTGATTTCAGTCACCGGGGATTACCGACATATTAACAATGGATTTACTGATAGACTTGCCGATATGATATTTCATTAGTAATTTAGTCGGATTTTTGTGCTTAAATATCGAATGATATTCCGTCTGAAATTTCGTCATTATATTTGTTGATAGATGCAATTTCCGTCAGTATTTACTTACCAATCAACAATTCTCCAACAAAGCATTCAGTCGAAGTTCTGTCAGTAAAGTTGGATTATTAACGAAATCGAGGCATTTTCTAATGAAATTTTCCGTTGGTATATTTTATATTTCTTGTAGTGCAACTTGAGGGGAGATGCAGAGATAATTATTTGTACATATGGTCAATTAGTTTAGTAACCAACAAGTAGATAGCTTCACACATGTAAGAACTCTTTGTATATAAACTAGCTAATACAACTAACGAAAGCTAAGTTCATTTTTACTTGGCTACACAAAATAACAGATTTTCCCTCTTATTTCTCTCTATGGATTCTTCTTCTCTACATAAAGCATATTTTTACTTAGCTACACAAAATAACTGATTTTCCCTCTTATTTCTCTCTCTGGATTCTTCTTCTCTACATGAAGCATGACTCATTATGCGAGTCTACCACGACAAGACTCATAATAAGCATGACTCATTGTGCGAGTCTACCACGACAAGACTCATAATAAGTATGACTCATTATACGAGTCTACCACGACAAGACTCATAATAAGCATGACTCATTTGACGAGTGCACCAGGACAGGGCTCATAATAATCGTCTAGTCACCAATTACCCATTAGTCAATGGTCATTGGAGCAGACATTGTGCTCCATTTTCGGGACGATAGTAATTGGATCATTGAGTCATTTACTTAGCAGTATTTATATTATTTTCAAGCATATAAAATTATGACTTACAAATAAAAAAGAAAATCTTTAAAACATGTTTGATACGTTAAGAAATAAAATGAAATAATATTTTAATTCTATTTTTCTATTTAATATCTTAATTTACTTCAAAAATTTTAAAATAAAATTTTAAAATTATTAGATTTCCTCATTATTTTTAGGATCTTATTATCTAAATTAATTTATTTGCTTATGAAACATAAAATTATTATACATAATAAAGCCAATTATTAAAAATTTTATTAATATTTAAATTTTATTTTGTTATGTATTGAAATATACCAAATAGAACTATTGAAATTTTAAAATAACTATTTTAAGAATGATATTTTATTTTTTATTTTTTAATGTAACCAAACAACTATTGAAATATATATTTACTTCTTTTTCTTTTTCTCCATAAATATTTTGGAGAACTAAAATTTTGCAATTAGCTTATTTGTTGCATATTAAAATTTGTGTTTATATCCTAGTGATACAGAGAAAAGAAGTGACAAATTTTGACACATTAAAATCTGTCAAAAAAAAATGTAATCAAAGAAAATGAAATTTGAATTGACCTATAATTCAAAATTTAAATTTAAATCTAATAAAATTCTAACTTATTGACTTGTTTGAATATGACCATTCAAATTTCATTTAAAATAACTTAAACTTTAAATCAAATTAGATTATTAAAAACAAGTCAATACTCATATTTTTATTTAAAAGTAATAAACTATAATAATTTGAACTTATATTATAATCTGACATAATTCAACTCAAATTTAAAAAATTAAATAAACTAACTCAAATATAAAATTATCCGAGTCAAATTCATCTTACTCAATTGATTTTTAAAGTGAGAGATAACTAAGTTAATTACAAAGCTTTCTTTTTAAAAGGTTTTCTTCACTTTATCTGCTATGTAGTATGGAAAAAAATATGAAAAAACTGAAAAAAAAAAAAATCTTACGAGAAATGACATTTTGTAAAATATAGGTGAAAAAAATGGAAGAAACACAAATTTTCTGAAATTCAAAAAAGTACTTGAAACGAGAACAGATGATCCAACTAAAATTTTCATACAATATAGATTACTCCTAAGAAATGAAATTGGTGAAGTTGAAGCAAATGCAAAATACCATAAAAACAGCTTCGTTATGTTGATTACCAAGTAAAACAGAAATTTTCTAGACAAAATGTAACTTGCAAAAGAAAAATTATTAATACGGATCATGCTTACTCTCTTCAAGTCACTCAAGCTCAACACCAACTCACTTGTGTCGCAGCTTGGCTCAGCTCAACAGCTTCCTTAGTTGTAGATGATATTTAATTAGTTTTTTAATTACTTGGTTATGATTGTTGGATAGTTTGTTTGACAAGTTTTTCATTTCCTACAAATTCATTCTCTGTTACTAATTGCGTTTCATCATAGTATCAGAGCGTAGTCTTTTTTCTTGAAGTTTCTTTCAGTTTCCCAGCAAACAAACATTCTTGACCTATTTCAATTTTTGTCCCAAATACAAAGATTTTGCAATATTCTTCATTCTCTTGTTATCGCGAGTTGATTTCTGCAAGTCTCAATTACTGTTCTCAAGAATTACTCCATGGCACATTCTTTTTTCAAGAGTAAATCTGAGGATCCCACCAGTCCCTATTTCCTTCGCCCTAACGAAAACCCATCCGTAATCCTTGTTACACCAGTACTCACTGGTCCTAACTACCATTCTTGGGCTCGAGCCATGAAAATGGCACTTCAATCAAAGAACAAGCTAAAATTTTTTTAAATAGAAGTATCAAAATTCCAATAACAGATAGTGAAGATTTTGAAGCATGGGAAAGATGCAACACAATGGTTCAGTCATGGCTGTTGCAAGTCATTTCTCCTTCTATCAAGAAGAGTGTGATTTGATTGGATGCAACCCTTAATGTGTGGAATGATCTTAAGGATCGTTTCTCACAAAGAGATGCATTTAGAATTGTGGAATTGTAAGAGGAAGTATACTTACATCAACAGAAAGATCTTTCAGTTACTGATTTTTTCACATAACTCAAGGTGCTATGGGATGAACTCACCAATCTTAAGCCTGTTCTTATTTGTTCTCGTCATCCAAAGTGTGTTTGTGGAGCTTTAACAACTGTAAAGAATTATCAACAGAGTGATTATGTGATCAAGTTTTTAAGCGGTTTGAATGAGAGTTTTCAGACTGTTAGATCTAAATTAATGCTTCTTAATCCTTCACCATCATATATAAGGTTTTTGCATTAGTTTTGCAGCATGAAAGGCAGCTAGGATCTGCAAATTCTTCACAAATAATTGAACCTGCAGTATTTTATGGAAATTCTAATAATGAGGAGTCTTATGTTAATTATGCATCTAATTAGACTCAACAAATGAGGCTTACCACCCCTATGGGTAATCAATTCTCAGGAACAAGAAGGAATAATAGCGGATCAAAGTGTGATTTCTGTGGATATACGGGACATATTGTTGATGTTTGCTATAAGAAAAATGGATGTCCTCCTGGCTACAAGCCTAGAAGCAAATTCTTTAGTCCTGCAGCTAATTAGTTGGAAATTACCACTGAAAATATAACTAATGTTGATAATTCCTATGGATATTCTAATGATGCTAAGCTTGATTTTGCTAACAGTAGTGCTCCATATAATACTCCTCCACCTGAAGGTAATTCCAGTATGCCTCCGATAACTCTTGAGCAGTATTCTAAGTTGGTGACTTTGTTGCAACAGATTTCAGTTAAAGATGGACAATCTTCAACTTACATAAACACTTACTCCTGTAATTTTGTGCCTCAACCTGAAGCCTTAGGTAATTACTATTGTTTTAATACCTCTCTTGTCCCACCTAATTCCTTTGATTGGATCCTTGTTACTGGAGCTACAGATTATATCACCAGTAGTCTCTAGCTATTCAAGAACTTTTACAAAGTCCATGGCATTTTTGTCACCCTTCTCAATGGTGCTAAGGTTCCTGTTACACATGTAGGTTTTATTCAAATTTCTTCTTCCTTTACACTTCATGATGTTTTGTATGTGCCTCATTTTTCTTTCAACCTCATATCTTCTAGTAAACTCACTTCTTAGACTCACTTCTGCATTTTATTGTATCATAACCTTTGTCTTATCCAGGATCTTCAGTCTTGGAAGATGATTGGATCAACTGAGAAAACTAATGGTCTATATCACTTAACCTGGCAGTCCACCATTTCTTCTTCTAGAACTGTTCTTCTTCCATCGGCTCAGTCATTGTTTTCTTCACCTACAGTTTTTGCTTCTCAAATCAATAAAGACGATATTTGCCACTATAGCCTAGGTCACCTCTCTAATTCTATATTACAGCTTCTTAAGTTTATAAAACCTAGCATTTCAATTCCTACTCATGTCAGTTGTGATATTTGTCATTTTGCCAAACAAAGAAAGTTGTCTTTTCCTGCAAGCTCTTTTGTTGCCAATAAAATTTTTGACTTAGTCCATATGGATATTTAGGGTCCTACTTCTACTACTTCTTTTCATGGTTATAAGTTATAAATATTTTTTAACCATTATTGATGATTTCAATCGGTTTACTTGGGTGCATTTGATGAAATCCAAAGCTGAAATAAAAGTTTTGATTAAGCATTTTATTGCTTTTATTGAAACTCAGTTTCATATCAGACATAAGTGTATCAGGAGTGACAATGGAATGGAGTTTGATAAGTCAGATTATTATGCTTCTTTGGGTACTATCCATCAAACGTGTATATATACTCCCCTACAGAATGGTGTGGTAGAAAGGAAGCACCAGCATATCTTGAACGTGGCTAGAGCATTTAGATTCCTAGCCTCATAACCCTTACATTTTTTAGCAGATTGCATTTCTCATGTTGTGTTTGTTATCAACTAAACACCTTCACCTCTCATATCTAGTAAAACCCCTTTTGAATTACTTCATTGTCATAAACCAGATCTCAGTTCACTCTTGTTTGTCCTATGCCTCTACCATATCAGACCTTAGGTCCAAGTTTGACCCGAGAGCTAATAAGTGCATTTTCTTGGGTTTTCCTTCTCATACAAAGGGGTATAGGGTGTATAACCTTTCTACAAAGAGAGTTTTCATTTTTAGGGATGTTCTTTTTCTATGAGACTATTTTTCCCTATCATTCTCCTTCTCACCCCACTACAGACTCTTTTGTTGTTCCTGCCACTCTAGAGTCTGGTTTTCCTTTAGAAATTCCTTCCCCACCACGTCCTCATTCTTCACTTCCTACTACTTCTTCACCACCTCCTTCTTCTCAACCTTTACCTTCTTTAGTCTCTCTCAGACAATCGTCTAGATTTACCAAACCTACTGTTTATTTGCAGGATTATCACTATCAACCTTTGCCTTCTCTTCCCCATTCTAATGTCATTTTTACCCCACCTCACACCTTCAATAAGGTTTTCTCTTATACGCAGTTCACTCCTAAACATCAAGTTTTTGCTTTTGCCATTTATCAAATCTCAGAGCCCAAAACTTACAACGAGGCTGTTCAATATATATCTGCTGGCAAAAAGCTATGGATGATGAGATCCAATCCTTACAAAAAAACCATACTTGGGAGGTTATCACATTGCCACCTAGTAAGCAACCAAATGGTTACAAATGGGTATACAAGGTAAAATACAAAGCTAATGGCACAGTTGAAAGGTGTAAAGCTAGGCTTGTTGCAAAAGGCTACACTCAACAGCATCGCCTTGACTATTTGGATACTTTCTCTCCAATGGCCAAGATGATCACAATTAGAGCTCTTTTGGTTATTGTCGCAGTTAAGAGTTGGTATTTCCACCAACTTAATATCGATAATGCATTTCTCCATGAAGATTTGCATAAAGAAGTTTACATGACATTACCACCTGGTTTTCAAGCTCAGCATCCTAATCAGGTTTATAAGCTTACTAAGTCTCTTTATGGACTTAAGCAAGCTAGTAGACAGTGGCATGCCAAGCTCACTACTGCTTTGGCTGCTCAAGGTTTCACTCAAGCCTCTTTTAACAGTTCTCTATTCACCAAGACTTGCAACAACTCTTTCATTACTTTGTTGATTTATATGGATGATGCAATCTTGGCAAGTGATAGTACCACTCTTATCTCAGACATTAAGGCCTACCTTCATGAGCAATTTAAAATCAAAGACCTTAGTGAGCTTAAATATTTCCTAGGTTTAGAAGTTGCAAGGTCCAATAAGGGTAGTCTCAAAAGAAATATGTTGTAGATCTCCTCCATGACACACGGTTGATTTCTTCTATACTAGTGAATTTTCATTTACTTATTCCACAAAGCTTTCCAAAAGAGATGGAGCTCCTTATCATGACACATCTAGTTATAAAAGACTTATTGGTAAGTTATTGTATTTGTGTAATCCTAGGCCCGATCTCACCTTTGCAATTCAACAACTTTCTTAATTTTTGGATTGCCTTATGATTAATCACATGCAAGCTGGGCAAAGGGTACTTAGATACTTGAGGAAAGCCCCTGGCCAAGGCTTGTTTTTCTCAGCTGCTGGTTCTTTACAGTTGAAAGCTTTAGTTGATTCTCATTGGGCAGCATTTTCGGATGCTAAAAGATCAATTAGTGGATATTGTGTGTTTCTTGGCAATTCTCGTCTCAGGGAAGTCCAAGAAACAACAAACTATTTCTAGATCTTCTTCTGAAGCAGAATACAGAGCCATGGCAGTCTATTGTTGTGAAATTCAGTGGCTGTTGTTCTTGCTCAAAGATTTGCATATTGCTCGTTCTCTTCTTGTCATTCTTTATTATGACAACCAATCTACCCTACACATTGCTCATAACCCTGTGTATCATGAGAGGATCAAGCATATTGAAATTGAATGTCATTTAGTAAGGGAGAAAGTTGTTGTCGGCATTGTGCATTTACTTCCTATCGCTTCTTCCAATCAGCTTGTTGATTGCTTCACTAAGCCTTTTTCTACTTCTGCTTTTAAGGCAACAATCTCCAAGCTTTGCATACAAAATTTGTATGCTACAGCTTGAGGGGGGCTAATACGGATCATCGTTACTCACTTCAGCTCACTCAAGCTCAACACCAACTCACTTATGTGGCAGCTTGGCTCAGTTCAACAGCTTCCTTAGCTATATATGATATCTAATTAGTTTGTTAATTAGTTGGTTATGATTGTTGGATAGTTAATTAGTTTGTTAAACGGGTCTTTGACTTTTCTTCCCAATAGCTTGTATACAAGATGATCATTAGCAAAGTTAATGATAAGTTTTTCATTTCCCACAAATTCATTCTCTATTACTAATTGTGTTTCATCAATTATCAAAACAAAAATAATAGACAAGAAGTAAAAATCATATAGAATCAATAAAAATAATACAACAAGAGAGACCTTTGGCAAGAAGTCACATTAAGTCAGCTTAAGATCCTTTAAAAACTGTATTTTGATTTTCTCAAGCATACTGAGAACAATTTTGATGTCTAACCTCTCCTCAGGTAGATCTGCGCTACATTTCAAGGCTAATTCCATAATAGATGATATACAATCTTCTTTGGCCGAAAAATGTTGTACATCACTTCTGAGCAAATTGGTATCTATAATTTGAATAATTCCACAAGCTAATGACTCTTTGACCCATTGCTTCATGGTCATTTCCTCTGTGAACATCTCATCTGTTGGTTTTTTTCTTGTGAAGGTTTCCATCATCAAAATACCATAGCTATATATATCCCCTTTTGTTGAAACTAATCCCTCTAATCCATATTCTACACTCAAAATTCATTCAATAATTAATATAATATAGAAGTAATCGGCTTAGAAAGTACTTAAGTCATGCATAGTCATTCATATGCATAGAAGACTAAATTCAAGTCATTTAAACTATAAAAATATTACCTGGTGCCATGTACCCAACAGTAGCTAGTGTCGTGGTTTTTACGAAAGAGCGCTCAGGATTCTTGGAATGCCAAAGCCACTTGCATGAGCAACCATATCTTCATGTAGTAATATGTTACTTGGCTTCAAATCACAATGCACCACAGGTGTTGCGCCACCATAATGAAGTTATTCTAATGCTGATGCAATATCAATCATTATGTTCAGACTTTGTAGGATGTCCAAAAATTAGTTGTGAGAATACAACCATTTCTCAAGGCTCCAATTGCGCATGAACTCAAGAACCAAGGCTTTAAAATCCATTGTGCAACAACTGGAGATGATTTTGGTAAGATTTCGATGGCGAATACTACGCAATACTTCGCACTCGATGTCAAAACTCTTAAATGCTCCTTCTTCCTGTAAATTGAAAACCTTTACTGCAACAGTCATTCCATCCTGAAGAGTCCCTCTATCCACTGCGACGAAACTGCCTTTGCCAAGCAGGTTGATATCGTTAAAATTATCCGTTTCATGCTTGAGTTCTTGAATGGAAATTCTTCTCCATTGTGCTAAAGGTAATAAAGGCCCTTGAGTTGGCGGCAATCTCATTTTCCTTTTGCGACACTGCATGGTAATAATAACAAAGGCCACCAATACCAAAATTGTTGATCCAATTGCCACAAATGCATATGTCAACACGTGCAATGTCTTTGACCTTGAATGATTTTTATTTCACAGGGCTTGAGCCCTGTATTAGGGGCACCGCAGAGGCCCTTATTCCCCATGAATGATTGAATAGAGAAGTTTCAAAATGGACCTCCATTGGGTAATTCTCCTTGCAATTGATGAAAGACACATTGAAAGATTTGAGAAACGATAGTTTCTCTAAGGACTTGGGAATTTCTCCAGAGAGGCTATTATTGGATAAATCAAAGAATCCAAGCTTATTGCGACACCAAGTGTTTGGGGAATAGAGCCCTCCAATCTGTTGCCAAATAAAGAAAGGTAAGTGAGATCTGTGAGGCCCCCAAAGCTAGGTGGGATTTCACCTAATAATTGATTCCTCGACAAATCAATGATCATCACCACTTTCAAATTGTCGACTTCTAGTGGAAGGGATCCACTTAGAGAATTGGATGACAAGTCAACTTTTAGTATATCTTGAAGCCCCCACGAGGTAGAAGGTATTCCAGAAGCAAATTTGTTGGTGCCCATGAAGAGTTCACTTAGAGAAGTGAGATCACCGAGGCATGAAGGAACCGGTCCAACGAGCTCATTCTCCATAACATATAGGTATACCAAACTCTGTAAGTCACTTCCAAGAAACAAAGCTCGGAGGTTCCTTAACTTGCCAATTGCAGGTGGAATGCTTCCCTCAAATCATTTCCTCGTAGACTCAAGAATGACAAGCTGCTTAAGTTGCCAATCTCTTTGGGAATGGTGCCAGTGATTCTGCAACCATAAGCCGAGAAACGTTCAAGAGAAGAAGATAAATTTCCTAGACATTGGAAGAGTGCAATTCAAAGGATTACCACTCACAGTTACTATTATCAAATGTTTGCAGCTTGTCAAAGCGGAGAATATGTTCAATCCTAAAGACAGATTTGGTGGTAAGGTGATTTTCCTCCAAATTGAGCCATTGTAGGTTTCTTAAATTACCAATTGCATCAGGAATAGGGCCAAAGAAGGAGTTGTGAGACATGTCTAGTTCAGTAAGCTCAGAAGCATTACAAAGAGATTGGGGAAATCCGACCAGTAAACTCATTTCCTTCAATGAAAAGCTGGTTTAAATTTGAAAGATAGAGACCCAAGACAGATGGAAGATGGCCTGAAAGATGATTGTAGTCTAACCCAACAGATATCAAGGAAGAAGCATTATAGATAGTGGATGGTACGAGTCCGCTAATAATGTTGTTTCCTAGATCCATTATTTCAAGGTTAACAAGGTTGCCCATCTCAGACGGAATTGTACCTGCCATAAGATATAGTTTAGTTATACACATTGAAAAAAAAAAAATCTTTAACTAATGTTTGGGAAGTTAATAAATAAATCTGTCAAACTTGAAAATATATGAAATTCATTTGAAATTGTGGAGCGCAGATTTTATATTTTCAATTAATTATATTTTAATTTACCTTAAATAATGAAGACACAAAAATCTTCGTCCTTTTCTCTTTTGAATAAGATTAAAGAATCTAATTTTTCTCTTTTTTACGAAAATCCTTAAATAAATTATTCATCAAAATTTAATTTATCCATAATTTAAAATGTTTAAATTCGAATTTATATAAAGAAAATGTAATTTAAAAATAATCCAACCTGTTTATCACAACTATCCCTACGTTGGGTTCTCACAATCTTTTTTTTATTTTTTATTTTTTTGTTAAAGTAACATCAAGACAATGACAGGTAAGGAAATAAAAACAAAAATAATAATAAAAGGTGACAGGTAAGGAAATGAAAACAAAAAAATAATAAAAGGTTCAACTTCGTGGTTATATGTGGGCTTCTCTAACAGTAATTAACAGAATACCAGAAAATATATATTTAAAGGCTAAATATCCAGAAACGTCATAATTTCTTTTTGAATTTCCTTTTCTCTTTAGTTTTATTAATTTTCATTCCAACCTTTAAGTTTCAATTTTAGCAATTTAATTCAAATTAATTCCAAATAATTTTTTTAAAAAAAATCCATAAACTTTTCACGTGTTATAAGTTTTCACCAATTCTTGGCCCAGATTTTCTATTTTAGGCCAATTTTTTATATTTTATAAATATATTGAGAATATGCATATTGGTGACATCAGAACTTAAAAATTTCATAAATTCAATTGATAAATTTAATTTCATGCATCAATAAAAATAAATTAAATTTAAGTGCGACGGAACCTCAAGTCAATAATAATACTATATCAAATCAAAATTTCACATCACAAAGAATTATGAAGCAAAACCTGTGAATTTGTTTTCTGCCAGGTCAAGAAAACTTAGCTGGGTCAAATTTCCAATTGCTGAAGGAATAACACCAGTTAAACCATCCCAGGTCAGGCTTAACTTCTGCAAATTTAGAAGATTGCCAACGGATGTCGGAATTTCAGCACCTGTGCAAGATATAAAAGTATATGCCTAAGTTGTATGGGAAATTCTGAGGAGCATACAGTGTGTAATAATTTCTGTATAATATAAACTCACCACTAAAATTGTTGAAGCCAAGCTGTAGCACTTGAAGCATGGTCAAGTTCCCTATACTCTTTTGTATGCTTCCTTCAAAATGATTGTGAGACATAGTTACAATCTTTAATTGG
>CATIWR010670372.1:0-36184 GCA_949677035.1 Omphalea diandra | reverse complement strand
TATATATATATATATATATATATATATATATATATTAATGATATAATTTTATGTTTTAAATTAAATATGTAATATATAATATTATATAAAATATATTAGAATTTTAATTATAAAAATCAGCTAATATAAAAACAATAATTTTAGTTATATTATAAACATCATAATAGATCTCATAGTAATAAATATTTTAAATTAATAAATAATATTTAATATAAAAATTTAATTTTAAATTACATTTTATAAATTTTAAATTATTATATAATTTATTATAATTATTATTTGATGTGACTACTAAATTATTAATATTCAATACCATAATTTTACTTCATAAAAAAGCCTATTAATGAATATAAGCTTGAACGTATCTCCAGATTTTAGGATAACTATTTTGCCAAACTAAGAAACTTGACAAAGCAAGGTGGGAAGTCTATTTATGTCGTGGAATAAAAATAATATTTCATCTACTAAAGTTCACCTAATAAATTTATAAGTGAATAAAAAGTGAAAGACTGTACTGAAAAACCACACTATAAGTTCATTCCCAAGAAAAATTAGAGGAGTCACAAACGGTCTCACTTTCAACCCAACCTCCTGATACTGAATCAGTCTATTAGTAATTTAACAACACAATATATCACTACAACTATATTCTACAAAACAACTATTGAAAAATAAAAAATAAAAATAAGAACACTAGAATTTAACGAGATTCGGTCAATTATGTCTACGTTCTTAGACACTAGCAAAATTATATTTCACTAAAAAAAACTACAAATTAAAATATTTCAAATGAGGGAGAAATCTTGAAAATTGTCTCAAAGATGAGTAAACAATTTTGGGATGATCAAACTGAATGAATTAATGCTCTATTTATAAAACAAAATTTTCCTTCATTTTGTTATTTTCCCGATATAGGATATCAAAATGAGCCAACATAGTCAACAATTTATAAGGTCACTATAGCAGATTTAGGTTTGCCCATCTCAACCATTTTATTTTATTACTTTGTTGTTTTTATCACTTTAACACTAACTTAAATATCAGAATTGATTAGAGAATTCTTAATCTCTATCTCTAACTTTATCTTATTTTAAAAGATAATTTCTTCATTATTATAATTTTTAGAGAACCATATCTGAAAAATTAGCTATCAAGACTACAAAATATATAGTTTATATAAATTTTACATTAAAGTCATATGTTTTTGAATACATGATTCAAATCTTATACGTTGCAACTAGAATCATAATATTTTATCATGCTTCATAAGAATTACATTCTAAAAATTAACTCAAAGACACTAGATATCATGAACTTCATTATATTAAAATCTTTGGCATTTCATATAACTAGTCAGTATTTCGCGTTTTGTGCAGTTTGAAATTAATTTTTATTTTTTAAGATTTTTAAAGTGTAATTATATAATTTTAAAGTAATATTATTATTTAATAAACTTATTGATAGATATAAAATAAAAAATTCAATATCAATAATGCATTCGGCACAATCAATTTTGGCACATATTTAGTATTTCGAATATCATATTTAATTTTTTAATATTTATCTATTATTTATTATTGTGAGTTATATATAGTTGAAGTTATTGAGGGCACATAATTATATTATGAATCAATATATTTTTGAATTTTTAGTAGCTGTAGAGATTTTAAGAGAAGATAATAAAGTAAAAAAAAAAAAAGATAAGACATATTTTAAAAGAATTTAATTGATATAAATAAATTATCATTAAGAAAGTTAAAATTGAGAAATAAACAAAAGAGTTATGTATTAGAGTCTTATCAATAGAACAAACAAAATTTAAAATTTACCAAATTAATATATACAAAGCTAAATTAAGAAGGTTTTCTCTCTCTCTCTCACACACACACACACATATATATAATTAATAGATTAAGACTATAACCTGATCTTATGCTTAGTTGCAATAACTTTTTTAGAGCAAGTTTGTATTACTGTTTGAAAATTTTTAATTTTAAGATAAAAAATAAAAGATATTTTGATTTTTAATTGATTATAAATTTTTTTAATTTGAATTTTATGAGTAAAAATTTGATATTGGTAAAATTTTCAAATATTAATTTCTTTCATATCATCTTTTTACTTGAAAACTCATATAAAAAATTTTATAATTATAAATAAAAAACATTAAAAAATAAAAAATTTTCAATGACAATGCCAAATATGCTCTTAATCTCAAACAAATATTGCAATTTAGCATCATTATCTATCCCACACAATTGCAAGCTATAGACATCAATATTTGTGATAATAATTGATATAAAAATCTAAGGAAATCATATCTTAACAAGCGATTGTAAAACCTAAATTTAATCTCACATTTTTTAATATGATATTCAAGTCTCATACCTAACTAGGATCATAATAAATTATTTCTCCTTATATTTGTCTTACACCCAGTTTTTTCCTTTCATTTTCTTTCACTTTCATTTATTTTCCTCCTAAATACATTCTAAAATTTATGATACTTACACATATTTAATTATTATTAATTTTAACACATTAATTTATGAGTTCAATTAACCATAAATTTTAAAATTAATCAAATTTCTTGAAAAATGCAAATTCAAGTTAACTTTAGTCAATTAATTTGCTTATTTTTATATTCGGTTTTAACTTAATCAATTAATTAGCTTATTATTATATGCAAACTTATTTAGTTTCGATTTTGTGATTTTGTTTTTCATCACATAAAAAAAATATAATTGAAACTACTTATATTTGAAAAAAAATAGTTTTTTGCAAGAGATTTGAACAAATACTTAGATCATTAAAATATTAATTTTTAAACCAAGTGTTTTTTAAGATAGGAAATTAATTTTATTTGGATCAATAGTTGTCGATAAAGTTCTAATGAGTGCAACTTTGATATTTTGAATTTCGAACCTTACTAAGAAAACACTTTAAAATTCAATTAGCTTAATCATTGAACCAACATATCATTCGTACTAAATTATTAATTTTAACTCATTGATTTGAACTAGTTTTATTTTACTTTATTTTATTTTGAGCGAGATACATATGCACTTTGAAACACATGTAGTATTATTAATTCCCAATTGTTGTTAGGTAACAAATATTGATTTTTGGAATCGAATTAAATTTCTTAATGAGAAGAGTTGTGCAATTGGCATTTCATATAAATAGATTTTTTTTTTCACTTTGCCATTTAATTTGCGGCACAATTGATCAAATCTAAAGTATTGGCTAAAGTTGAGGATGTGGGCAAGTCAATTATCTAATTACATTGTTTATCAATAATTGTTCACTCTTATCTCAGCTATGAGAAAACATAGTCATCAGCAGAGCCAAAGGTGACGTGTAAACGAGAAGAAACTAAAGGTAAAGTCCAGTTTCCACATTTCACTGACCACCAATGGTAGCTCAGAAGAGGGAGCGACAGTGTCGGATTAAGGACACGCGGCAAAACCCACATGATTGGAGTTCGAGACCCTATGGAGAGTTACACTCCTACTTTCGCTCACGCTCTCTTTAATTCTCTTTCACTCTCTCTAAGAACACCAACGGTACGCGGAATACCAAGCAAATCATAACTAAATTGATTCTTAATAAACAATAACAAACTTAATAAAAAAAATTAATGCTAATCTAGATTTCTAATACAAAGTTAGTGACCGACTTTCATTCTTTCCTTAAATAACAATGTGTATAGCTGCACGTCTTTCTCTGCTACCTCCTCAGGTTGGTTCTGTTCACATCGTTTTTAACTGTGTATATATTTCTTGTAAGTTTATGACCTTATGGGCACCATTTCTTTGAATCTTGATTTCTTGATTATTGATATCTTTGTTTTTATAGCTACATTTTGATCATTTGTTTATTTTTTCTAATTTGTTGTACATATTCTAATTTGCATGTCATGTAACATATTCTAATTTGCATGTCATGTTCTTTTATGAGCTCCAATGTGGTGTTTCTTTTCTTTTCCTTTCTTTTGTTTTCTTCTTCAGCCATAACAGTAGGAATGTTATATAATTTTCATAATTTTAGATTGTATTCTAATAGCTAATTTTTCATTTGAAACGTGCCCTCCTGCTTCTCAGTGTTCTCCATTTTCAACTCAAAATATCAAATTATCCACGCATCAATGCAAAAATTATTTATGCAATCATTATTTTGTGCTCCTTCAACCAAAATTTATGTTTTTTTTCTGAGTTTGTTTAATTTTCATTTTTTCTTGCCTTTTTTTATGGATTTAAATCTCAATTATAATGTTCATGCAAAGGCCCTTCAGGATATTTCTGACTTCTGCAAGCAAGGTTTGCAAATTTCATTGTTAACTACTCAAACATTGATTGCACATGGACATACACTTATGTTCATGTGTGTTAGTTTTATATTCACATGTGTGCACATGATAGGATCCAAAGTTCATGATTTTTTTCATATTTTTAGTTTGTTCTTTGTAGGATGATCTGGGCATTTAATTTGTAACCCCAACCTCGAACTTTCAAAGAAGAGAATAAATATGAAGAAGGTGGCACTGCCAGAACTTGGTTGTAAAGGCTAACATATAGCTTATATTCAAGTGTTTTTCCCATCACAGATGGGAATTAACATTCAAGTAGATGTTCTTGTTTACAACTTCCAACAGACTATTATATAGTGCTGGATTATTATCAATGATCTTGATGGCTGTTCATTCGTCTAATTGTTTCAAGAAACAACCAATTAGCAGCAACTTTTAATTTATCAATGCTGGTTTCTTTGACCATTTTTGAGTGAATCAGTCGTGAAGTTTTTATGCAATCACTTTTCAGGACTCTCATCACATTGTTTGGGGGATAATTACTTACCATGTTATCGTTTGCCTCTGATGCTAAACTGAATTGCCATTATGAATTCGATGTCGGATCACCTCATAAAACAATATGGAAGAGCTCACAGTGCAAAATTTTCTGGCAGTTCAGATGTTTTTGAACCAACGATAACCCAGAATGATGACTTTGAAGGTAAGAGAAAAACCAAGTTTTCTTTATAGTTTTCTCTGCACTTGTGTTACTCATTGAAAAATGTTACTTCGTTTTTTCTTGTTTGCTTCCATCCCCAGCAAAGCAGCAAACCGTATTGATAGAGTGGATAAATAGTATTCTTCCTAATTTGAATATTCCAATTAAAGCTTCATTAGAGGAGTTGGGAGCCTACTTGATTGATGGCACAGTTCTACTTCAAATTCTATACAAGCTTAGAGGTGGTTCTGTAACTGAGGTTGCTGATTTGTGTCAAACTTTCTGTTGTTGAACTATGCAATGAGTTGGTGATTGGGCATTTGGTTGTTGATTTGATAGTGCATTTTCTATTCTAGGGAGATGGCCTTGATCATTCTACATCATCAAACTCAGAAAATGTTAAAAAGTTTCTGGCAACTATGGATGCATGGGGAATCCATCGATTCGAAATATCAGACCTCTAGAAGGTATCAAATATTTGCATGAATTATTTTTCTCCATGAAATACTTTTATGCTTATGACCATTTGATTGCTATTTTTAAGCAAGCTTTGAACCATGGTTCACATTTCAAATTTAGAAAAATAAAAATTTGTTATTTCTCGTGGTTATAGTTTCCCTGCTATACAAGTTCTTCACCGCTGCACTTGTTTAACAGTAATAAACTACCTATTGGTAGTTTCTTTTTTGTCTCTATGTGCAGTGAGATTCATATTTGCAGGGATCTATGAGGCCTGTTGTCGATTGCCTTTTAACACTTAAGAGTTCTATTTCCATTAATGGGAGATAATTTTTCTGCTACTAGCTCAACTACTAGAAGTGGAAGTCCTTCTGGAAGCGAGTCTTCTATCGGACTTGCTTCTCCACAATCCATAGAAGAAAAGCAGAAGGTTTCAGCGGAGTCGAAATTCCAACGAGTCTTACGCAGTCCTTGCATGTCAGGAATGATTCTCGGTGTGGGTACTGAACAATGCTTTTTGGTCTGCAACTGGCTGATCATGAAGATTGAAAAATATAATAAACTCGCAAGTTTTGAGCATATTTTCTGCTATGTGAAAAGAGTTGATGATTTTTTTTCTCCACAGAGGCATCAATGGCATTGATGCATCATACTGAACACAAGTTCCATGAGGTTTTTCAATTGAAGCAAGGACGCTATGCAGATCTTTCTGCTGCAAAGATTTCAGAGATGATGAAGTCAAACTATTTGGATGTAAGTTTTCAGTATCTCTATTGTCCTATTTAGAATCTGACATCCCTTTTCAGTGCATCATAAAATTTTGTGTGCAGAATGCTCCAACTGAGTCACTTTTGAGTATCGTCAATGGAATTCTGGACGAAAGCATTGAAAGAAAGAATGGCGAAATACCTCATGTATGCAAGAGGGCAACTCAGTAGCGTAACACAAACACATATTTTAAGTACATGTATGGATGTAGAAAAATAATTTTGAAAGAAATCTCAGATATTACTTTTGTTGCACAGCGTGTAGCTTGCCTTCTTAGAAAAGTTGTGCAGGAGATTGAACGGCGTATATCAACTCAAGCGGAACATTTAAGAACTGTAATAAATGTTTTAACCTTTTGTTTCATGAAATGGGTTTTCTTGGTTTCTATGCACTAAGTTCTTTTTTCTTTCAATGCAGCAAAACAACTTGTTCAAGGCTCGTGAGGAGAAGTATCAATCAAGAATCAGTGCACTTGAAGCCCCTGCTTCTGGGACTGGTGAAGAGACTGGGGTAAGACTAATAACTATTTGTTGATACAGCAGTTGTGGAAACATATCGAACATCGAGTTTTGTCAGCTATTTTTCTAATTATTGAGCTAATGCAATTTGTTGCAGATTGTTAATGGCCAAATTCAACAAACAAAGGTACAGCTCATAATAAATAAAATCAGTTTATACAGCTCATAATAAATAAAATGAGTTTATGTATAAGCTTGACAGTTAAACTGCTTGTATCTGATACATTTTGCAGGTAGTGTTTTTATGTTTCTTTACATCCTGCTTCTTAAAGTCGGTCCTTAAGTTTCTGCAAAAATAAAAGGCTCTTTTCATGCAAACATTTTCTCCAATCTGTCCAATTTCGTTTTTCTCCAATCTGTCCAATTTTGTTTTTCTCTTTTATTATTCAATGTTATTTTCTTTTGCTAATTAGATGCATATATTTAACTTTCCAAGAGTTTTTCTCTTTTGTTTTTAATCATTTCCTAGTTTTATGGATGTTTTTAATCATTTGCATCATGGGGTCTCTTTACTTTTTGCAGACTGAGAAATTCAAATTGGATGTAAAGAAGAAATTTGAGGAGGATGAGATGATAAAAATGGTGAAAGAAAAGTTGCGAGCGAATCTTGAAATAACAACGTTGAAGCAAGAATTGGAAACAGCGAATAAGGCACTTCAACTAGAAAAGTCCAGAATGGACGAAAGAAGAAAATCTGAAGAGGAAGATGTGATAAAATTAATGAAAGATAAGGAGCAAAAGGATCGTGAACTTGCAACATTGAAGCAAGAATTGGAGATGGCCAAAAGGGCAACTGAAGTTCAGAAGTCCGAAACGGATGAAAAGAGCAAACATAAGGAAGAAGATGTGGTAAAATTCCTGAAAGAGAAGGAGCAAACTGATCTCGCACTTTCAGCGCAGAAGCGTGAATTGGAAGTAGCTAAAAGGACAATTGAAATTGAGAAGTCTAAAATGGATAAAAATAGTAAAGTCACGGAGAAAGGTAAGCTACAGTTGCTGGAAGAGAACGAGCGAATAAATCTTGAAGTTTCAGTATTGAAGCGGGAATTGGAAGTAGCCAAAAAGACACATGAATTTGAGAGCTCCAACATGGATGAAAAAAGAAAACTTGAGGAGGAAAATGCGATTTAATTGATGAAAGAGAAGGAGCAATTGAATGCTGAACTTTTAGCCTTGAAGCAAGAGTTGGAGAAAACCAAAAAGAACACATGAACTACATTGCTTGCAAATGGAAACGGAAGCCAAGAGTGTTAAGAAAGACCTTGAGAAGAGGGTAAAAGAGCTTGGAGGTCTATTAGAAAATTCAAGGAACAAGGTGAAAGTGCTCGAGTCATATTATAAGTCTCAAAAGCAGAGCTGGAACAAGAAAGAACAAATTTTTCAGAGTTTGGCAGAGTTTCAATTCGGTGCACTGCAGGTATTCTCCTCATACATATGCTGTCTTCTAGAATTATGTTACTTAACAATATTGATTTTCTAAACTCATGAAATATTTAGGAATTAAGGTTGACTTCAGATTCCATCAAGCTTGAAATTTTGAAAGCCCATAAGAGCTATTCAGATGAATTTGCATGCCTAGCTTGGTGGCTTGTTGCCAAAGGTTCTCAATTTTATGCGAGCAGTGATGTTGATTTTAAATATTAAGTTTTGATCGCTTTCAGGTTTAAAGTTTAAAACATTAATAGATGCAAGTGAGAACTACCATATCATTCTTGCTGAAAATCGGAAGATGTTTAATGAGCTGCAAGATTTAAAAGGCGCCACCCTTTAGTCTTTGCTCCACAGTTTTGTAATAGGTGCAGTTTACAAGATAATTTTTCAATTTAGTTTTGTGATACAGGAAACATTAGAGTGTATTGTCAGATAAGACCATTGCAGCGTGTGCAGGCTGGAAAGCGGACAACAATAGAGCATATTGGCGACGATGGAGACTTGGTTGTTGCAAATCTCTCCAAACCAGGGAAGGATGGCCATCGACTATTTAAGTTCAATACAGTCTACGGTCCTAATGCTACTCAAGTTTTCATCTCTGCAAATTTCAAATTGTATATTGCTTTCTTGACTGATAAACCTTGCTACATAATTACACTACTCAGAAATGAACGATATACTTAAATATGTACTTGGGGTAAAATTATTGCGATGTCACATGCTAATCTTTTTCTTACTGTTGGCAGCGGAGGTATTTTCAGACACCCAGCCCCTGATACGATTTGTTCTTGATGGATATAATGTATGCATATTTGCTTATGGACAGACTGGTTCTGGGAAAAACCTACAACATGGTTTGAATTCCTCACATGTTTTTGTTTCTTTAATATTTTCTAAGATGTTATCTTTTGTATACTAATTCAACTTGACCTTCTACTCAAGACTGGTCCTAATAGTGCAACTGAAGAAGAATGGGGGGTTAATTATCGAGCACTCAATGATCTTTTCAGTATCTCTCAGAGTAGGAACGGCTCCATATGTATGATGTCAGGGTGCAAATGTTCGAAATATATAACGAACAGTTACGTGATTTACTAACAAATGATGGTTCGCAGCAAAGATATCTTTTTTAATTAGATTCGTCAGCAGTAAAAATTGTTATGCAGCCTTTTATTTTGTTTTTGACTCTACGATTCCAACCAAGAATTTTGATTACTTGGTTGTGCTAATTCCACTAAGTATTTGCCCATCACTCCATCATTGGCACCACACAAGCTACCTTTCTGTATGCTTCCTAGCACATTTAGTCTATATATTCTATTGAATTTGCATTATGTCTTTTACTGGTGTGCTTAATTTTGAAAAAAAAAAAAAATACTTGAATCTTTTGTTTCCCTTGACTTGCACACACTTGGGATTAAGACTGTTTCCCAAACCAATGGGTTAGCTGTACCTGATGCTAGCATGCATCCTGTTACATCAACTTCAGACGTTATACAACTAATGGAAATTGGATTCAACAACAGAGCTGTTGGTGCCACTGCCTTGAACGAAAGAAGCAGCCGTTCTCATAGGTTCTTACACTTGCTTTCTTTAACTTATCTGTAGACATTTTACACTCTTAAAAACATATTGAGATTTTTATGTAGATTTGTGCATACAGTGTTGTCAGTATTCATGTCCGTGGAAAAGACTTGCGCAGCGGATCTTATTTGCATGGCAATCTTCATTTGGTGGATTTAGCAGGAAGCGAACGGGTAGATTTCGGAGGTAACAGGAGATAGACTTAAAGAAGCACAACATATAAACAATTCCTTATCTCCCCTTGGAGATGTGATTTTTGCTCTAGCACAAAAGAGTTCTTATGTGCCCTATAGAAATAGCAAGCTCACACAACTCCTTCAAACCTCTCTAGGTATTGCTTTTATGTACGTGCTCCTTCTGTCAATATCTGCCTTGAATTCCTCATTCTATATATGGTAAAGATTTCTTGTCAAAATATATGCATTTTGTGGTTTTTCATGTTATAGGAGGTCAAGCAAAGACATTATGTTTGTGCAACTAAATCCTGATATAGCTTCATATTCTGAAACTATGAGCACCTTGAAGTTTGCACAGAGAGTCTCTGGAGTTGAGCTAGGTGCAGCACGAAGCAGTAAAGAGGGCAGAGATGTTAGAGAATTAATGGAGCAGGTTTCTTCCCTTTTTCTATTTACTTTTTCATTTTTCATGTCACTTTTCCCACACTTTAATTAGGTTTTCCAATCAGACTTCTGTTGTCAGTTATATTAATTCACTGTAGATTCCACCAGGTTATGAACAGAAAAAAGTTGAAGAAAAGCGTAAGGAAAATTAATGTACATTGAAGAACAACTCAAGCAGGTCACAGATTTCATAATGTCTAGGTCCATATTAGCTCTCTCAAAATGGAGTGAGTTACTGTAGGTATAAGAAGCAAAGTAAAAGAAACTTCAAACTTTCAAAGACATTCAGAAGTTAACAACAGAAGTTCTTCAGCTACAATATAAGTGCACTTTGCAATGGCTATTGGAAGGAAGGAAGAAACATAATAAGCTCATTGGTCGCAGATTATAGATCAATATATTAACAACTAAAACTCATTTCCCTGTTGCCAAGGAAATGGGGATTAAAATTGAAGAATTTACTCAATGACAAATGTAGGAGTTGCCTGCTTGGCTATTGAAACATTTTACCAGTAGAAATGTCCAAGAAAATAGAAATGCAATTATTATTGCTAATGAACTTGTGTCTGCAGGTGGCATCTCTTAAAGACACAATGTCAAAAAAAGATGGGGAGATTGAACGATTGCAATGGCTTAAAGATTTAAAAAATGTATATCCTGGTTCACAAAGAATGAAGCAGTCCTCAAAAACAAATTCTGATAATGACCTATATTCAGAACACAGTGATAAGCATTCCGAAGGAGATGTAAACCAGGAAGCCGAAATCCTAGAATATGGAGATGGAGATCGTGAGGATAGATCAAGTGATGTTTCTGATGGAAGTTATTCTGCAGGCACAGAACCGGGTCTTTCAACAGATGATGGTAGAAAAATGTTGGATAAATCTGAGAGGTGAGTATTACATATATTCATCTGGATATATATGATTAAGTACTATTTAAGGCCTATTTAAAATGTCCCAGTAACACAATCATATATTTAAGACTTTATCGTGCAGGAAGAAAGCACTGGCAAAGGTTCGAAGCCTGCAAAGATTAGGGTCTACACCAACAGGATCAGCATCGTCAAAGGACTCGCCAAAAACCCTATCAAGTAAAAATAAGTGCTTCTAGACTGAGTTGTCTTATTTCTGATCGATTACAGTGCTTAACATTTCCCCTGTGCTACTTGTTTCAGGTATCAGGAAAACTGCTACTGTCAACTCTACCTCAGTCAGGCCTCCTAGAAAATGGCAATAAATTAGGAACTCTCGGATCTGATTTTCCTTCTAATAATATCCAATCCACAGCTTCAGATTGTGAATTTGTTCACTGAATTTGCAGTTGGATATAGGTGAGCAGCTCTGTAATAGTGCCCAAATCATATGAGAATATATTTCCACTGGAATTCGGGCTGTAAATTACTTGGATTGAGTTGTTCAAGTATGTACATGTATGATATAATTCAATTTACAATTTTTATTGTTTTGTGAATAAAGTGGATCGTGATTGATTTATTTTTTTTGTGACGAAATATATATGATGGCACCTAAAATCTCTCTAAAATACTCATTAAACTTGATCTTTTATTGTAACTTTTTTTAAATAAATCTTTTATTGTAACTTAGTAAATAGTAAAAATAATAGGGAAATACTTATCAAAGTTTAAAAAGCCCTGAAAATTAAAAAAAAGTCAAATATATAATTTCAAAAATTTTGAACGAAATTTATAAAAAAATATATGTAGTTTTAAAAATTTTGTAGAGGTTATTTGAAAAATTTGTACAAATTTTATAATTGTCAACATTTTAGGGGGTAAATGTATATATTTTTAATTATATATAAAATTTATGGTTGAAATTAATAATTTTTAAAAGTTTGGAAGATCATGACATACTCTTACTAATTTCACGTTGCACATAAATATTTTTACTCTTAAAAGATGATATAAAAATAAATTCATTATGCACATAAATATTTACTTTTATGTGTCATGAGTGAATAATTTTGTCGAGATAATTACTATAAATCTCATGACATTTGACATATTTAATTAATTCATCTTTCATATTTCAAAATTATATTATAAACTCCCTCAAGATTGTCCCATTGTATTGAATAATCCTTTCCATTAATTTTTTCATTAAATTCATATAAAATATCAATAATGCTCTTACTTTTGTCTTAAATTTTCATTTCATACCTTACTCCATCATTATTTTTATCTTATTTTCCAAAACACCAAAACCAACATCATCTATCAAATCTCAATTCTCAAAACACCAAAGCGAACATTATCACCATCCATAAAATCAAAATACCACTAGAAAACTAATTAAAAAAAATAAAATGAGAGATCTACAACAACAAAGATCAGACACAGGCAACGCCAATCAGAACAATAATAGTTTCGTTTCAGATTGAACCAACACCAACATCACCGCCACTGAAGGAACCAATCCCAGAGCCAAGGGAGCCGAGGGAGATATGGATTATGGAAGTTAATCATTTTTAGCGGGAGACCATAACTAACCTCAACGGATCAAGATTTGGAACCTGAAGTCCCAATTATTTTGTCATTACATAGAAAAAACTCTATAAATTAATCAAACAAACAACAAATCAAAAGAAAATTAAAGAAATTACAAATATTTAAAAAAAGTTTTAAAAAATTGCTTTTCCTTGTGAAAATATAAATTTTAAAACATGAGAGATGGATGAATTAAATATATTAAATGTCAGTGATTTATAATAATTATTATTAATTTTGTCATCTATTCAGTTTTGTTTCATTATTATTTTCACATTTTAAGAAATAAAAATTTGAACCCCTTGAAGTGCTACAATCGAAATGATTGGAAATGTAGTAGAGGTACAGAGGGAATGCCATTTTCATCCTCGTAATACTCTGTTATTGCCTTGTTGATACTTTTCCCCGTCAGAGACAGACCAGACCAGACCAGACCAGACCAGTCCAGCCGAGACATAGGTTTTTACGAGGGGGTTTCAATTACGACCTCAAAACCCATTGGAATAACTTCCTCCTCTTCTACTATCCACCAATTACTGATGCCATGGCGGCGGCCTCTAGCGGCCGAAAACTCTCGGGAATGCAGAACCAAGTGCTCAGCCTATACCGCTCCTTTCTTCGCGCTGCTCGTTTAAAATCCCCCGAGGATCGCCGCCGGATAGAATCGATTGTATCGGCAGAGTTCCGCCGCAACTCCACTCAAGTGGATCGAAAGAATTTCCTCTACATCGAGTATTTGCTTCGCCGGGGTAAGAAACAGCTTGATCAGATCAAGAGTCCTGATACTGTTGGATTCTCATCTTTCACTCTGCATTCGCATCATGATAATAAACCTTGACTAGGGTGTTTGCTCTTTTTTTTTTTTTGGTTTTACTAATTATTCAAGAATCAGAAATGTTGTGTTGCCCCCTGGTCTTACATTGATTCTTGAGATTTGAACATCATGCCCCCATTTTGAATTTGTGGGACTGCATTTTAAAAAAAAAAAATTGAAACCAAATCAAATAGAACAAGTATGTGATTAGATATCAAATTTCATTCCATTGACTAGTTAAAGCTGCTGCTGGGATTCTTTTTGGGGCATGTGCTGTTCAGGAACAGTGCCTGAATCTTGGGGTTTAAGAATGATTTCTGCTTTATCTTTATTTGAAGAGGGTCTTAAGTTGCTTTTCTCATTTCTTAATGATGAAAAGTCTTTAAGCCAATCAGTTTACTTGCTTACTTCTACAGCTTTCCACAATATACCAATCTTAGATTTAAAGATCTTGAATTAATGTGTATTGCCAATATATTGCTTGTGATTATCATTTTTTAAAAAATTTTTTAGCATCGAAATTGAACTCGGAGTAGTGTTCCTCGGATTTAGACATCCATGATTGCTCGCATTCCATTTCCAGGATAAGCCAAGCATGCCCTTAAAATTAATCCGAAATTTGTTGGTACTCAAGAAAAGTGCTTTAGACCCTCAATGGATTAACCCTTCTTGATGAAGTTCAAGAATTGAGTTATCATGAAGAGACTTGTATAAAATCTTGATTTTGTCAATTTCACCGTAAAAGTTGGTTATAGCTCTAGTTCAGCTTTTAGTTGTCAACCCATTTTCCCCAGTTAGGTAATTCATGGGCATGTATTCCAGATTTCCAGACCTGTTAGCAGACTTTACCAGCTGGTCTTGCTTAGATCTTTCTGAAGTTAAAAACGAAAATAGAACAATAATAAAATTCACTTTAGATTAGTGCTATCCATGAAGAGGCTTTCTTACTCGGTGATCTCTATCAATTGGGAAATGGGAAGGTAACAATTTTTTTGGATTTTAACCAATTTATATGCTTCTCTTCCTAAGTACACCAAGAAAATACTTCCCGACAAAAATAACAAACTATGGATCACAAGATTTCCCACTTTTAACAACCACCTGTAATTATTTCTCATTTTTGGAACGTAACACATTTACTTATTGCTTCAATTTAAATGTATGTTCTTCCTTGTGTGGCTGTTCAATTTTGGAAACTAAGTATAAAGAATGAATCGTTCTATAAAATAATAGAGGCCACAAATATGGTTGGCTTTAGTGTGAGACTGCAAAGTTCAACGAGAAAAAAAATGGTGGTCTACCAAGTAATTGACCCATAGAGCATTTTGGAACTCAAAATTAAGTGGCATATATAAGCCTTTCTTTCCTTATCAAGGTATGTGACATTGGATAAATAATCATATTAAGAAGAAATTTCCAAAATTTTGCAAGAAAAAAAAAAGTATATAAATTAGTCGGATCCATGGATTCAAATTTATGATATTATTCTATTAATGCACCAAATATATGACATTATAATTTTCTTACAGCATTATAATTCACAATTTTTACTTTTTTTAACTGTATATTTTAACAGAAAAAGGAAAAGACCTAGAAGGTTCATTTAAATGCCTAGGCTAGGATACTCATATAAGGCCACCAAGAGAGGGACACACTTTTGGCCCATGACCTGCAATATATTGTGTTACCTCACCACCTTCATGCCCAAGTTCCTTTCAAATATAAGTCTCTAATATATAATTAAAAAAATAAAATAAAATTCATATCCTCTCCTTGCTTTAAAAAAAAAAAAGAAGAAAATCTTATAACAAAAAATATTAAAATTTTACATCATAATTACTCCAAAATAGTCCAAAAGAGAAAGTTATAAAACTATAATAGGATAATTTGTAATTGAAAAGCAGAAAATAGAAAATATCTCCAAATAAATGAAATGAGTGGTCTTGGGGAAATGATTCCATATATTTGAAAATAGTAATATTTTATATCCATACAATTCGCATGAAAATATATGTAAAAAGTGAATTTCTATTTTTGTGAGATACAGAGTAATATTTCAAATATTTAATGGTTGGTTCTATCCCAGAAATGGATGGCCATAAATAATTCCCTTTCTCAATTAAAGATGAGATCAGGTTTATTATGTGCATTTTCAGTGAGTGGTGCCAAACGATCAGCCTTGCAGTTCATGTGGCCATTACGAGATCCAACTGCCAATGTCCTGGAAACAAAACGGCTGCCGTTGATTGTAATGCCCAAAAGAAAACGACAAACATAATTTTGGTTAATAAAAGAGGAGACGTTGGAAGAGGTATATTATATTTTTGAGTTGTAGTAGCCTTTTCGATTAATTAATAATTGCTAACCACTACTGGTGCTAATACAGAAAAAGAAACAAAAAATGGCTTCTTCCATCCTATCAACTAGTACTGTTGCTAGAATTAACAGGCCCAGCCCTGCTCAGACCAACATGGTGGCACCCTTCACTGGCCTCAAGTCCTCCTTTGCCTTCCCGGTCACCAGCATGACCACCACTGACATCACCTCCATAGCTAATAATCGGGGCAGAGTCCAATGCATGCAGGTCAATTTTACAATATCAATGCGCCCGAGTTCACTGAATCATTTTATACATAAGCTAATTACTTTGGATACTTCTTCTTTTCTGGGTTTAATGTGAATGTATTATTTGTGAGTGTAGGTATGGCCTCCAATTGGGAAGAAGAAGTTCGAGACTCTCTCATATCTTCCCCAGCTTACAAGGGTGCAATTGGCTAAGGAAGTTGATTACCTTCTTCGCAAGGGATGGATTCCTTGCTTGGAGTTCGAGCTGCAGCACGGATTCGTGTGCCGTGAGAACCACAGATCACCAGGGTACTACGATGGGCGGTGCTGGACAATGTGGAAGCTGCCCATGTTTGGGTGCACAGATTCAGTGCAAGTCTTGAAGGAGCTTGATGAAGCCATTAGAGCTTACCCCAATGCCTTCATTAGGATCATTGGTTTTGACAACGTTCGTCAAGTCCAATGCATCAGTTTCATTGCCTACAAGCCTCCTGGCTTTTAATCCCTTCATTTTTGGTGGGTAGATGAACATTTCCTTCAATTCTGGGTTTTCTTGAATTAGAGTAGTTTTGTTTTTCTTGCATCAGTTAGTGATGTGATTCTTCTTTCTTTCTTTTCCTTTCCGGAGTAATACATCTTTTGAAGGAATTAAATGGAAGAAAGTATGAGGACAAATATCAAGATTATACAATTTTCTGGACTCCTTTCGTTTCACAAAATTTATCGGTTTAAAAAAATATATTTTAATATAATTATTATTCTACATTACTATAATTTTAATTATTTATTTTTTAAATTTACTTTTATTGTCATCTCCTTTCTTTTTTAATTAAATATTTTTTTATTAATATTAATATAGAATTTTATTTAAAAATAATTAATGATATATTAATTAATATCAATTGAAATTATTTTTAATTAATTATTTTTTAATTTAAATATATAATTTTAGAAATAAATATATTATGTAATGAAAGGAGTATATAATTAAGTATTTGTGATACACTAACAATGTGCAGCTGTTGGGATAGGATGAAATGTTAAATGCATGGATAGATATTTTGTAAGAACTGAATGGGTACATTCCACATCACCTAGAAGTCCACTAGGTGGTTATTAAATACATTTATCACATTCTAATGAACTGTTGCGCTACAACTTTGCACTAATTTATCAATTTAAACTCCAACTATTTGAGTAGTTTTTTAAATTGAATTTAATTTGAGAGACACATGAGTCTAATAGAAAGTTTCAATATTTTTATTAATTTTTTATATTTTAATATATTTGTATAAATAATAAAATTAAATTAAATTAAATCAATCTAATTTTTAAATTTAATTAATTTGATTAGAATTTAAATTTAATATTTTAAAAATTAATTGAGTAGTTGAGCTCGAATATTTCATCGAGTCAAACTCAAATTTAAAGAATAAAATTTGATCAAGTTTAAGTCGAGTTTGAACTCTACATTTTACAATGAAATTTGAACTTAAATTTAATAAAATTAAATTCGATTGATTATACCTAGATTAAGTGATAAAAAGAAGTGTGAACAAGTATAATCTCACTTACTTATATTGAAATATTTAATTAATGCAAGAATTACTCAATATATATATATATATATATATACACACACACGCGCCATATTACTAAGTCAGCAGTATGGGGCAAATACAGCGTCTAAGATGGATTGGCAGGGCTGGTGGCATTAATGGCTATCTCCATGTCAGTTTGACAATCATCTGGAGTACCGCAAATGAAATAAAGTAATTAGCTCCAAAACACACCTTAAAACGCATTGATTAATGGATAACGTTTGCCGACAGTATATAAAAGCATATTAATAAGATAATTACATGCAGATGAAAAAAAAAATAATGAGTGTATATTTGTTTTTGAAAATTTTATATAAATATAATAAGATATTTGATATTACTGCACTATTGATGTGGTGCATCAAATAATTATCTACAGTATATATTTATAGTCCTTGATTAATAGTATTGCAAAAATTGAAAATTTAAAGTTTAAAGATATAATTAATAAACCAAAAAAATTGATTAAAATGATAATTTGCTAAAATATTTTGGATTTTTCTCATTTTGCCCATGTCTGGAATGACATTCTCAATAGATGTAATATTTCTTTTTTTATTTTTTTTTACAAGAGTTACTGGAGTGAAAGATGACGATTTAAATCAGAGATCTAAAAATTTCGTAAACATACTTCATCCATCCTAAAAATAATTATTACCTATAATTTTTTACGTGGTTTAAGAAGTTTTATATAATACTTTGACAATTCACAATTTATAATATATTTTTTTATTTATGTCCTTAATTATATTTAATGAGAAAATAGATACACTTTACTAGTTTAATAATTAATAAAGGTAATTTAAAATTTTTTATTATAATTATTGACGATAAGCATGTATTTTGGAACATCTAAAAAATGAATAATTGATAACTTTTTTTAGACAAAAGAGTATATATAACTAGTTGGATCAATGTCAGATGCATAGAAAAATAATTTCATATAATTTTGCTAGGATTTTGTACGAAAAATGCTATTTAGCTCAGATTGAGACATAATAAATGTGTCTCGAGTGAAAATAAATAATTAATACTATTTCATACTATCCAAATAAATATAAGCTAAGCCCAACTATATGTAAGGTCCTTTTCAGCCTCATAAACCACAATAAGGTGACTAGACCAATTTGGCCAAAAAAAAAGCTAGCAACCCACATACTAATATGACTTGGCTCATATAAAGACACTCAATCCACAACTCATCCTAATCACAAAAAAGTAAATTCTTATAATGAAAAAACACTCCTAATCAAAAAGAAATCCAAGTCTTACTCTAACAACAAAACAATCCACTCTAACCTTTATATAAAAAGCCTCACTAGATATTTCTCATACTTACATTCACTCACATGTACTCTCATTTTATCTCTTAAGCAGAGTTTCTTGACTTAACCATCAGAGTGGAGGTCCAACATAAGATTGGATTCCTCTCTCACCTTCATTTGTCTTGCAGAGCCCAAACCAAAAATACATGAGTCATTCATTCATATCTAAGAAGTCTCATCTAAACTGTTTGGCTCGTTACCACGCAGAACATCATTGGTATAGTGAGTGTGGATCGAACACACGACCTTTATATGAGGGCTCTCCTATAAACCATTCAACTTATTATAAGCCTTGCTCAGTCTAAGATGGACTCTCAGCTAAAAGGCCAACGTTGCCTCAGCCTATATGTACAATTCTTTAGCTCATCCCCTGTCCTAGGCTCATTCCAATAAAAGGCTCGGTTCCGCTCGATATCACAAGCATAAATGATTCAACTTATCATAAGTCCAACTCATTTTAAGATTAGGTTCTCCGCTAAAAGGCCAATATTGGCTCGGCCTATATGCATGAGCCTTCAGCTCATCCTTTATTCTAGGCCCACTCCTATAAATGGCTCGACTCAGCTTGGCTCAACATCACAAGCACAAACCATTAAACCTGTCAAAAACCTCAGCTCAGTCTAAAGCTTAAGCTCTTCGCTAAAAGGTTGGCATTGGCTTCAGCGTATCCCTTATTCTTATTAGAAAGTTAACTCATATTAGGAAAGTATGATATTACACTTACTAAAATGGGCTAGGCTCATTCCTATGAAAGGCTCAATTCAATCTAAAATAGACTCTCAACTAAAAGGTCGATGTTGGCTCGACCCATATGGATGGTTCTTCAAAACATCTTTTATTCTCATTAGAAAGATAACCCCAATTAGGAAAGTATGACACTATACTCATTAAAAAGGGTTAAGCCTACTCCTATGAAAGGCTCGGCTTGGCTTGGCATCATAAGCACAAACCATTCAACTTGTTATAAGCCCCACTCAGTCTAAAGATGGACTCTCAGTTAAAAGGGTGACATTGGCTCGACTTATATACATGGTTTTTCAGCTCATCTCTTATCCTCATCAGGAAAGGATAACTCTCATCAAAAAGTTAATTCATATTAAGAAAGGACACTCCTCATCGGGAAGGAATCAAAACCCTAATCCTCATCAACATATTAGTCTTTCAATTGTATTAGAAATTCAAATTGATTATCGGATTAGAGGAGTCTAACAACTGTACTAAGTAATAGCTTGGTCATACCAACTCGATCATTCTCTCACTACTTTCGAGATGTAAATTGACTCAGGCTTAGGGGGAACATTAAAAACATGTACTGAACTATTCTATCTTGTACATCAATATGCAAAGTGTATCGAGCTAATCTGCCTCGTACATGTATCAATGACATCAATATTATGCAAAGTGTACCGATCTAATCTACCCCATATACGTATCAACATCAACATTATGAAAAGTGTACTGAGCTAATCTACCTCGTACACATAGCAATTGTATCATCCTAAACCTTAACAAAAAAAAGTGTTAACCTAATATATCTCACATATCAATGAAAAAGTATTGAGTTAATCTATCTCGTACATCAAAAAAATGTCGAACTAATCTATCTTGCACATTAATAAAAAGTGTTGAGCTAATTTATCTCGCACATCAATGAAAATAGTGTTGAGTTAATTTAACTCGTACATCTATGAAAAAAGTGTCGACCTAATCTATTTCGCATATCAATGTAACTCGTACATCTATGAAAAAAGTATCGAGCTAATCTATCTTGCACATCAATGAAAAAAATGTTGAGCTAATCTATCTGACACATCAATAAAAAGTGTCAAGTTAAACTATCTCGCACATCAATGAAAAGTTCTGAGTTAATCTATCTCTCATATCAATGAAAAAAAATGTTGAGTTACTATATCTTGCACATCAATGAAAAAAATGTCTAGTAATTTATCTCGCACATCAATAAAAAAAGTGTCAATTTAATCTATCTCGCACATCAATGAAAAGTGTTGAGCTAATATATCTCACACATCAATAAAAAGTGTTGAGCTAATCTATCTCACACATCAATTAAAAGTGTAGACTAGTTTATCTCTCACATCAATAAAAAGTGTCATATCAATTGGGTCATCAAAACCACCAAGACACCGAGACACAAATAGACTAGGGCTTATGGGGGATATATGATACTACCCAAATAGATATAGGCTATGCCTAACTATATGTAAGGTTTGGTTCAGCCCCATAAACCACAACAAGGTGACAAGACCAGCTTTGTCCAAAATAAAGCCAGCAAACCCACATGTCAATATTGTTCGGCTCATATAAGGACACTTAACCCATAACTCATCCTAATAAGGAAGAAGTGAATTCTTATCAGGAAACAATACTTCTAATCAAGAAGAAATTCAAGTCCAACTGTAACAAGGAAACAATCCACTCCAACCCCTGTATAAAGGGTTTTACTAGATATTTCTCATACTTACATATCATATACTTTTGTTTTATCTCTTAAACAGAGTTTATTGATTTAACTATCGGAGTGAAAGTTCAGCATAAGGTTGGATTCCTCTCTCATTTTCATCTGTCTTGCAAAGCCTAAACTAAAATACCCGAGTCATTCATCTATGTCTAAAAATACCCAACCTTATTTTGGGCCGAGCTAATTTTGACACCATACTGTGGTTTATGAGATCAAACCAGGCTTTATATATAATTGAGCTTAGTCTATATTTACTTAAATAATATCACTATTTATAAATAATAATTTTACTCATAATCAATACATATATGTTTCAATACAAATTTAATTTTTAAAAATTATGTAGTCTTTTCTCCAATAGCACAACGAATGCATCTTAATAAATATATTTACAATTATAATGCATTTATTGCGTCTTTACTTGAATCAGGTGGCATTAGTCTTTTGGTATTTATATCCTGTATTCTGAATTTACCTATAGGGATTAATTGATCGCTCAATGAAAACCGATGGATACAACTAAAAAATCCATTAAAAAGAAAAGGCTTGGATTTCTGAGTCCCTTAAAACATCCACCAATGGGTTTTGCGCAGTTAATATCAGACTGAATCCGGTTTAATGAACACATGATTTAAACAGTTGGAATGCAGGAATGGGCTTGGACTCTATCATCATGAGTCCAGCCCACCCAACATATGACCTCCTAACTATTCTCAAAAGCCTCCACCCTCTCATTTTCATCTGTATTTTTTTTTTCTCTACTTTTTTTTTTTTTTTGGTAGTGTTAGTCTTTAAAGAACTCTAAGGCTATGCTCGGGAAAGGAAGAAAATAGGAGATTGATACCATGTTGATTTTTATTTTTAATTTTTAGCTTGAAACTCAGGTCCTAATTTTTTATTATTTCAGATGCATACCTATCTGAATATTCTGTTTAGATAGATACAAATTTTGATTAAAGTTGTAAGCTAAAAATTATAAAGAAATGAATATGATTTTGAATTCAAATAAATATCTATCTAAGACTCTGAAAAGTTTGAACTATAAACTTATAAATAAGTTTTCTTTCGCAGTTAAGTGTATCATCAAGTAATCTAAATTAAGTTTTTTCTATAGTGAGTTTTTTTTTTTTTAAAATTATCTACTTTTACTCCTTTTTGTGAATTTTTAGAAACTGTGAATAGTATTTTTAGAATCGTATTGAATCGATAGGCTGGATCAATAAAGTCAAGATAATTTGATTTAATTAGAGGTTAAAAATTAATTAACTAAAAATCAGTTAAAATAGACTAAAATTAGTAAAGTAGTCCAAATTTGTCTAGTATCAAATTACATCATTTTGTGAAAAATACAAAAAAAAATTAAAAATTATGCTTTGTTGCTCACAAATTCAATGTTAAAAATACTATTTCACTATTTTATCATATTATATTTTTATTTTAAACATTTTATATATTTTTTAAAATTATATTTTATTAAATCAAGTCAATAAATTTGACCAAATTATCATAAATCGATTAGCAGGTAATGTTTTTATATTTTTATTCTTCATTTTATCATTCAAATGATACGTAAGATTTTCAAAGCGGCCGAAATCGATTACTCTCATGCCAATTTTTTCAAAGTAACACAAATCAATTGACAGTTTAGTTATTACTTATCGCCAATCAATTGGAAAGAACTGAACTAAATATGTCCTGAAGTCTCTTCAATTGGTTACTTAGGTTGGGTATCAATCATTCATCAACCTCTTGTTTCTGAAATTCAGTCAAACACGAAGCAGAGTTCACATCACCTGCAATGGAATGCTTCCAAAGTAGCAAACGTCAGCCGAACTGAATTAGGATATGGATGGTGTTGCTGTGGTGTTCCCAGGAAAACGATGGCCGTCTCATTCAATCATGTGGCCAACTCTCTCCCCACTCAACAGATTACCTTCCCACCACGAACTAACTAATGCCAGCCCCTGTTTCTTTCTTGATTGGCTTCAATACATGATCCATATTTCTACTTCCATTTTAGACCGAAATATGTTTCAAAATTAGTGAAAAAAAATTATTTTTTTAAATTGAATTATTGTTTTATTAATATTTTCTATTTAGGATTTCTTATTATTTCACTCACTACTGCAATCTTATCTTAAAAAATCATCACATGGTAATCATTTATGTTGGACATAAACATTAGCTAGTTTGAAGAGTTTTCTAAGTTTATCTTGATTTAGATTATGTTATTTCTAATATTTTAAAAATTAGATTAATCAATTGATTCATTTTTAAATCGATTCAATCTATTTAATAGATATGATACGATATGTAGTTTTAAAATTTTTGAATTACATATATTAATGCTTAAAAATATTTTAACATAAAAAATAGTATAATATGATAAAATAATAAAAATATTTTTAACATTTAAATTTTGAGTAAAATAATATAAATTTTAGAAAATTTTAATTTTGTTAATAAAATGACATAAATTAGTTTGATTTGATTTTTTTATTTTATTGACCTTGAGAGACTTTTTGTTGGTCAGTTTTTTACCATTAATTGAACTAAATTATTAATTGATTTTTAATTTTACTAATCTAATTTTAAATATATTAGTTATTTCATTGTAAATAATATTATATGGTATAATTTTACCAGTATCATTTGTTATAACAATTTATAAAATTAGATTAAAGACATAAATAATTCTAATATATTTTAATGTAAATCTATTTCACAAAATAAATATACAATAAATAAATAAATATAATCACTAATTAATTATTATACTCACAAGCTCTTAACTCAGGTATACCATACGATTAATACTTGTTATAACAAGCAAAATTTGTATCATTCATTATATATATAAGTACAATCTAATGGTAAAGTATGTTTTATAAAAAGTAAGATTTTTGAATTTGATTTTTTGTATCCACATTTCTCTTCTATCATCTAATCTATATTGTTATTTTAGTTCATTGGCATCCATAGCAGTGACAAAATCAAAAAATATTTTCAGGGGCCTCATTATCGAATAAAAAAAATTTTCAATGCCATTAAATAAATATTTAACAGCTGAAGTATCAAAACGACAATAATAAAATCAATAAAAATATAGAAATATACACATCAATATTCATTCTTTATTATTATTTTATTGAGTAGATTATATATTTGTAAGTGTTAAAAATAAAAATTATTTGTAATTTTTAGAATAAATTTATGTATTTTCTCATTAAATTACGTAATCAAAAAAATTTTAATTCTTATTTTTAATCACAAGGATTAAAAAATAATTAAAATTATTTCAAGTCAGAAATTTAATTCACTTTTTTCTGAAAAAATATAGAAAAAGAATTGGTTAACATATATTATTGATAGCTCGTAGAGATGACTTCATGTGTTTTGTATATTCTGATGATTTCTAATTTAGTTGTTTTTTTGTTTGAATCTAATTTTATGTGAATGTATATGTCTCTATATAGTTATTGTCATTTGGCATTTGCAGTCCAACGGTTAGCATGATTGATTTTCAAGTAGTTGAGGCAGTTTCAACTCCCCCAAGATGCAATTTTCGAAGTTTTTTTTTTTCTTTCTTTGGTTATGAGACGACACGTTGTGGTAATTAAAGAAACAAAACCTAAGGGGCTTCTTCTTTTTCAGCTCCTCTCCCCTTCCTTATTCCTCCATAGCTGATCAGAGAGAATTCCTCCTCAATAAAGGGATTTCAGCCCCTTAGTTCCACCACTGGTCCACAGATGTATCATTCATTATACAACTTTTCTCAACTCACCACATGCATACAGAATACAATCTCTTGTTTATGTACCATGCACGAACACATGTGCCTTTTCGGTTCAGCATATGGCCAAACACATGGTTATAATTAGGTATTTTCTTCCTTCACAGTTTCCCAATTATGATAAGATTCCTAACTTCATTATTAAATTTAGTAATTGATTCCTAAATAAGAATATTAATCCTATTCCTAATAAGAAAAGTATCAGAATGAATGAATATGGACACACGTCTAAGCTAGAACAAGTTAGAGTTAACACTTCATTTATATTCTTTTTAATTTATTTATTATTTTAATTTTCTTATTTTGATATTATATTTTATTTGCTTTTGTTCAAACCTTCTAAAAATTGAAGATGAGAGTCGAATTAAATTTTTCATATGTTTTAATGCTTTTATCCATTTCATAAAAATAGACTTAATTATATTTTTATTTATAGTTGAGACAATTAAATTTACATATATTTTTATAATATGCTCATATTAAATTAGAATAGTTCATATTATTTCAACTATAATTAAATAATAATAGTTCATATTTATTGATAACAAACACATTACCCATGAGTATATTAAAAAATTAATGATACTCTCAAAAAAGAACATTATTAAAAATTGAAATAAAAAAAAAAATGTCTTTGTGGGACAAAAAGATTACAATATTTTTTTTTTATAAAATAAAAATGAAATCCTTCAATTTCTTGTAATAAATTGAAAAATTATAATTTTGAACTCAAACATAATAGCATAACTTAATCTATGAAATTATCTATAAATATATTTTAAATTAAGTGTGTAGAAATGCTATGATATGAGCACATTTTTTTAAAAAAATGCTATGAGCACAATAATATTTTCTAATAAAGATGTAAAATAATTATGCTTTTTTTAGAAAAATAAAGGGTAAATACTATGACTTCAAGATTTTGCACTATTGTACTATTTAATCTTTCATTTTCAAAAATTATTTTAAAATATTCTTATCTTTTTATTCCGTTAAACTATTTAATCCTTTTGCTAAAATTTTAGTATTTTTTTTGTTAGTCAACTATAAAAAAGTCAACAAAATTATATGCAAATTTCAATATTAACCTTATCTTCTTCACTGGCCAAAAGAATAAAAAGACTCTACCAAATTCAAAATACCTTTTTTTTTACTTCATCTTTTTCTTCTTCTTTCTCCTTATTAATTTTAGAATCAGACTTTTATTCTAATATGAACCAAATTCAATTTTTATAATCCTTTTTGCATTTTCTTCATTAAATTTATAAGATTTGATTTTCAATTAAATATGAAAAACTTCCACTTGGACAACAAAGCTTCTCTGCTTTCCAAAATTGGAGTCATCCATCCTTTTTCCAAAACTTACACTTGAAATTTAAGAACAACGGTCTCTTTGAGCGTTGCCATTAGGCCAAACTTATCGATCGTTCTACCTTTTCCAAACTCAAATCTTTTTTAAAGGTTGTGGGCAATAATGTTTGCTAACTGGTTCATGAGTTTCATTCGTGATGGTGATTGGGATGTTAGGGTAATTGAGTCCTCGATTTACATCATATGTCTTTTCTTTATGACGAAGTAGATGCTTATATGATCTTTTTATCTACTAATTTAGTTTGATGGGTTTATGGGTTTGATAGCTCCATGAGGACGTCAATGTCTTGGTTTGATTATTGCTCCATGAGGAAGTCGATCTTTTTATCTTCATTCTAGGTTTTTTTTCATTGTATATTGATTTTTTGTGTATAAGACTTGGTTGGTTTGTCGAGAATGACATTGTGTCGAAGACTTAATTTTTGTGTCATTTGATTTTTTGTATATTGATTCTGAGTTATTTTGATAGTGTTTGTGATTTAAATTTCTAGATTTTTTGGGTTGAATCATTTGATTGTGTTGATCTGAGCATTGTGAATATTTTTTTATTATTTCTTAGATGATTCCCAATTTTGATTTTTTTTTTGAATATGATGATTTGTGAATAATAATATTGGGTTTGATGTTTGCAATGAGGATGCAGCAGCTTGGTTTGATGTTTGTGATGAGAATGGAGCAGTTAGATTTGATTATTTGTTGAATTTGATTATTAAATTTTTTGAATTTTAGATGATGTCCTTCATCTAAAATGACTATTTGATTTTATCTATTTGGATTTGGAGTTTGTGTTTACTAAGAATTAAAAATTTAATTTAGAATGAAGGATTTTATAATTATTTTAGATTGATTTAATAAAAAATTTGATAGGAGGATGAAAAAGTTAATAAAATCAAAATATAAAGACCTTTTAATATAATTTTTAAAAAAACACTAACTATGTATAATATGAAAAAATCGAAAGGTCATAGTATATATCCAAAAATAAATAATAAATGTCAGCATCATCGTGTCAATCGATAAGAATGAAAAACTTTTTGGAGACTGTCGTGTCAAATCATTGAACCTACACTCTCCTTAATAATCCTCAGCGGAGTCCCCAATGTTTCTTTAGACCTCAGCTACATTAATATTTTGTCTGCTTTCTTTTGGCCATCTCCCTTGTATTAAGCTAATAATAATATTGCCACCTTAAAATTGATTCGCTTGCATGTCAAAATATGTCTTTTTAATATGAATACCACTTTAAATGATAAAAAAATTATATTTTATTATTTTAATTTTAAATTCATTTTAAAAAGTTTTTTAAAAATTAATTAAATTTGATATAAATAAACTATTTAAATTAATCTACAAAATATTAAATAAAATTTTAAAATACTTTGTATATTTTAAATACTCCATTCATTTTAAATTAAATATCGTTTTAGAGATAAAATTTTTATTTCGTAATACATGACATTTTACAATTATTTATAAATATTAATTAATTTTTTTAATTTTAATCTTTTTATTTTCATAATAATTATTTTTTATAAAGTGCATAATAATTTATAAAAATAAATAATTAAAGATAATATAAATTTTTATTTGTGTAATATCTATTAAGTACGATCTTTAATATATGTATAAAAATTTTAAACAATATCTATTATAGAAAGTATGTGAAATTTTTTAAAAACTGATTTTTCATATTTTTATGTCAATAAAATAATTTATAATTTTAAAGCTAATAAAAATAATTTTAAAATTTTTTAGAAATTTTTGAAAAAAATTAAAATCAACTAAATTTTCTAAGTTTAAAAAATTTTACTTTTTCTTAACTCAATTAATATAATATTTCATCTAATTTATTAAGAACCAAAATATAATTTTTTATTCTCTTTATTTATCAAATACTTAATATTTAATCATTCTCAATAATTAATTTAAACAACATAATTTATAAATGTCAGCATAGCTAGTATACAATACCGTCTTTATAATTAAATCTAAAAATATTGAATATATTAAAGTTTATAAATTTGTGCTTTTTATTTTATGCTATTCGAATTAATTATTAAGCATAATTTGATATTATGCATCTCATAAATATAGATAACAAAAATTATATTTTTATTTTTAGTAGATTGTAAGAAATATTATAATCTTTTGATTGGCAAAAATTAGTGAAAAATTTTATACACAAAAAAATTTAGTTGATTTTATTTTTAAATTTATTGAAAGTTTTCAAAATTAATTTTGGCTATTTCAGAAATTATAAATTAATGTTGTTAAAAAAATTTGAAAATCTATATCGATTGAGGAAAATAAAACCTAAATAGATTGATAATGAATTAAATATGTACCTAAAATCGATTTCATTTAAATTAATTATTAAAAATAATTAGACATTAAATATTTAATTTTTTTAAAATGAAGAAAGATGTGAAAAATTTCCTAAACTGAAAAGTAATGATTGATTTTTATTTTTTCCAAAATTTTTTAAAATTTAAAAATATTATTTTAAAAATTATAAATTATTATAGTTCTTAAAAAATATAAAAAAATTATTTTTATATTATTTGGTAAAAAACTATACTTTAAAAAAATAAAAATATGATTTAATTAAAATTAAAATTAATTTTAAACATAATTGAATCAGTTGAAAAAATTATTCAAAATCCAATTGATGATGAATTTAAAAAGAAGAAAAAATTTTATACACTTCATTTTATATATATATATATATATATATATATACATATATATCATGCTTAATTTTTAGATTTTGTAGATAATTTATCCCATTATAAATATCCAAATTTCACAATATATAAAAGCATACCTCTCACTTCCCAAGCATTTAAACATAAATATTTTCTAAACAGCTTTAATAGAATTCACCATTTTTAAATTTCATTAGATGGGGTCATAATTAATTAAAAAAAAAAAAAACCCTAATCCAATGGCATAAAATTGAACGAAATTAACTGAACAGATGAAACTCAAAAAGATTAGGTGGTTGCAAATGAATTTTGATTAAAACGAAATTTAATTTAATTCAAGATTTTACAAATGATCTTAAGATTATCAATTTCCTAGTCGACAATGAAGAACATGATGGGAACTTCATTTTGTTAGTAACTGCAAAATCTCCAAATTACTAACCCTTATTTCCTTCAAACTACAATTACAAAACAAGGATTAGACAAACAAACATAAAAATATTACAATGGAATCTCTCCCAAAGATCTAACCATCTCATCAATCTCTCTATGAACAAGGACAATGACCTACCAATCCCCCCTTCTTATTTCTTCAAAATTAATCATCTCTCAACATCATTACATGTACATATTCAGAGAGCAACTCACCAGGAAACACCAATAAAACCTGCATATTCACAACCCAAAAAAAAAAAATACTAGTGGTTCAATACCATTACCCCTCCCATTTTTTGTTTTTTCCCTCTCAATATCAAAATTTGATTTTCTAATTCCTGTCATTTTCGATTGAGGGTTTGTTCAATGTTCAAGCCATGGCAGTGATCCTGCTAAGACAATCAAACCCTTCAATCCTAACAGCGGCAGGCTTGTGGCCAAATTTCATTCGGACACACACTCCTCCTTTTAGTGCCGATGATGAGGATGGTGATGGTGGAGCAGGGGATAGAGGAAAAATATTCTCTTTGCCAAATTGAGCATCTTGGATTACAGGGTTTGATGCCCTACTTGGTGGTGATCCACAGTAAAACGGGGGCGATGATTCTACCTGATAACCTGATATTTCCCCACCATATCCTCCCTGCGAAAATCAAAGAGGAAACAAATCAGTTTCCAGTGTTGCTAATAATACAAAAGCAAATCCAGATTTTCTTTCTGATAAACCAACAAACTGGATGCAGAAATTAACTGGTAATAGGAAATAAGAACTTCAATATATATGTTAACTACTGCGACCAAAAAATCTGAAAGGGCACTTTCTGAAGAAAAAAATAATAAAATCAAATGAGCTAAGGAGAAAAAATTAAATTTCTGTTAATAACATTTACAAGGACAAATACAAGATTTGTCCAAGAAAAAAAAGAGACTTCTCACTTCGGCATATTAGCATAGAGTGGCAAAACATACTGAAAGGGGAGGATTCTTAATTCTTAGCGTGCACTCTATTTTTAAAAAATTGAACTTTCCAATTGAGCAAACATGACAACAGAAAAGTCTAAAATCAAACTTTAACGAGCAAATTTACAAAGAGGAGAAGAAAGAAAGAGAGAAAGAAGGAGATGAACCTTAGTAAGAATTAGGTCCAGAAGCTCAGCCCCAGCCTCAGAATCTCCCATATCAGCCTGGTGACTGCTATTTGACACAAGAAATTTATAAAAAAAAAAATAAGAACAAGAAGTTTCTATAGCCAACCACCGAAAAAAAAAAAACGTACAGCAGAAATAAAATAAATATCGAATCGGAGATACAAAAAAAAAAAAACTTTATGGGCAACCTTAAGGTGGTTGGTCTGAATTGATCATGAAAAGAAGGATTTGACAGACGCAAACGACGAGGCTTGGGACAAACCATGGAGTCCAGGACCATCATCCTCCTCTCCTCGCTTCCTCCCCCTATGGCGCTCTTTTGTTGATAACCGCAACGATTCATCTTCTCGATTTTCACTACCACCACGAACGCCTGTAACAAACACTCCCCGATCATTAATATCAAAACAAATCCGACGATCTGGGGATTTTGCAGCATACCCAGAAAAATTAACATCATAGGTACGGGAGAAAAGTGGTCTTCTTTCTGAAAAGAAAGAAACTTTTATAGGCAACCAAATAGGCAGCAGCTTAAATCAGACATAATATTGAAAAAAAATCTCAAAATCTGGAGATTCTGCGATAAACCCAGTAAAATTCACAGTATGAGTATGGGAAAAAAAAAGTTGTGTTTTTTTTTTCCCATAACAAAAGATGAAATTTCCTAGGCAACCAAACAGAAAACTGGTAAAAAATACAGGAGTAGATCTATCATAGGAGAAAGATGAGAGACCTGAGGAAGTGAAGATCCTCCACGAGGAGGAAAGCAGAGAATTAAGGAGGAAGAGTAGGGAGAGAATCGAGAGATTAGATTTTGGAGAGGGAAATGGAAGAAAGAGAGAGGATCAGAATTGGGCTAGATTTAGTATTCATACACTGATGGTGGCGATCAGCATGAGGTTGGGTTAGGTTCATGTGTGGTGGAGTGCAGGGGTCCTATTTTGTGGGATTTTAGTACCTCGCACTTTGTGCTGCGAATTGCGGCAAGAGATTTCTCTGAGGAACTGGCTTTTGCTTTTGCTTTTGTTTTAGCTTTATTTTGTTTTATTTTATTATTATTATTATTAATGTTAGAAATAGGAAGTGACATCCAATCCACATGATACACGCGGGCTTTGCTTTCTCCATTTGTTACCCTAAATATATATTTTAAATATAATAATATTAAATATTTTTAAAAAATATTATATTATATATTTTAAAATATATTACATATTATTATAATAAAAATATAAAGAAAAGATATTTACTGCTCTGTATAATTAAAAATATATCACTACAGCCTCCTTTCCTTTTTCTTTTTGAATGTGTTTGCGATTGCTTTTTTAGCAACTTAACTAACTTAACCTTGCCTAATTGATTGTTGATTATGAAAGAATGAATTACCATTATGAAAAAAAATTCTATTTTATATAAATCTATATGATCACTTTATACATATATTCAATAATATTATTTTTACTTTATATCTATTACAAATTATTAAAATAATTATTAGACATATAAATTAGTTAATTTTTAATTTTATATTCATGTAAATAAATATAATTAATTATGTAAAATTATAAACAATTAAAAATTTTCAAGAATATATATAAAATAAATTTTTTAACAAATACTAAAAGTTTTACTAATAGGTGAATCAAAAATAAATTTAAGATAAAATGATGAAAAACTAAATGAGAGTTATATAAAATTAACAAAGAAGCCACATAAAATAACATCAATAAATGAAGAAAATGTTTTCATTGCTCATCATCAATATACATATTTACTGCAATAATTAAAATATCAAAATAATGTTATAATAGTATTTATATTATAAATATAAATTATATAGTAAAATTTTACCTATAAGAGAAGCACTTTTTAGTAAATTATTTTTTTAGTATAATTTTTTATATACTTTTGCTATTTTATGAAATTGTATAAGAATTTTTAAGATATTTAAATTTTTATATAATATTACATATAACTATCCATATGATAAAATATTTTATGATAAATAAACTTTAATATTTTGTTTTATATAACCTTGAATTTTACAAATAGTCATGACAAAATAGATATATATTGTAAATTATTTTCTTTAATTTTACATGAAAAGATAAATTCTTAGTAAGAATATTTGTTGTCTTGTATATTAGCTCATAGTTATTTTAACACATATGATATTTTTATAAAAATTCTTATAAATCATCCTATTACTATACAAGTTATTTGATAGACCGAAATTTAAATTTATGTGCTTCTTGATTTTAAAATATTTAAAGATAAAGTAACATTAACTTAAAAAAAAAACATCTTCATCTATTATTCCATTTATTTCAAATAAGTATAATTTTTAAAGATTAAAATAATACTTATTATTTCAATTATTTCAACTAATAATAAATTTTAAAATTAAAATGCAATTATTTTTATAAAAAATATTATCCATTTAATTAAAATTTATAATTTAAAATTATTATTGTAAATTTAAAAAAGTTAATATCAAAATAATATTATAATAATATTTCTATTCATAAATATAAATTATATAGTAAAATTTATAACTTAAAGTTATTATTGACAATTTTAAAAATTTTATGTCCTTTTATGTTCTAAAATATTTTTCTAATTAACCAGTTTTATACATAATATAGATAATAATACATAAAGTAATTATTTATAATTATGTAATGATTTACTATTATATTTTTTGAATTTAAAATGCTTATATTCTTATTTAACAATTAATATAAAATATCTTATTAATTTAGTATTCAGTGTAGATAAATATTTTTTTACTATGAAATAGGTTGGAGTTTGATATGGTCATAAGTGATGTGGCAGACTCAATTATCCCTCCTGCTAACTGTATGATTAATCAAGATGTCTTACTAGGTTAGTTGACAATCATGATATTATTAATTATTATTATTATTAATTGCATGGCAACAAAGAATTACAAAACTCAATTTTATTCTACATAATATTGTTAGATTAAAAAAAACATAAAAAAGAAAAACTCTTCCTCCATTTCTTTAGATTTATTTACTGGGCTGTCGATTTGATCATTGGTGGTATCCCTTTGTTGTTCTTTTTGCTTTACTATTATAAAAAATAGTGTTATTTTTATTTTTATTTTTATGGCATCTTTAGTATGATCAAGACTTTTATTGTATAGATATGAAGTTCTTTCTTTTTTTATTTTATTTTATTTTTTTTACTTTTAGCCTTTTGATTAGGAGTGAGTATTCAGTTTAATCAAATTGATCAAATTAAATTGAATCAATTTATTTTGATTTAATTATGATTCAGTTAGAGTTGAATCGTATTTTTTTAAAAAATAATTAAAATATTTTTAATATAAATAACAGTTCTTATAATGTATTTTAAAATATTTTTAATATAAATAATTATTTTTAAATATTTTTAATGCAAATAATGTGTTTTAAAAATATTTGTATATATTTTTAAAATAAATAATAAATTTAAAATAGATTTGAATTATTTTTGTGTGACCTAACATAAGTTTAATATATTCTGATTTGATTTTAACCAAATTCAGTTCGATTGAATCGGAATTCTTTTACTAAAGCTAATTGAAATTTTTTAAAATCATTATGTATTTAACCAAACTAAAAAATAAAAACCAAATTTGTTTCAATATAGACTTTCAGTTTGAATCGAATTATGCTTACCCACTCACTTCTATCTGTTTCCCTATATGCGAGCTTGATGTTGTTCATATGGTTGGAACTTTTATAAAATCCTTAATTGAATGATCTATATGATTTTGTGTTAATCTTACTGTCAAACATGATTACATTGTGTACCTAACTTTCTCCGAATGTTGTTGTCTCTTTTTTGCTGGTGGGTATCAAGGGCACCAAAATTATTGTTATGATAATAATAATCTCATAAAGAACACCTCTTATAGTTTTTATGGATCAAACCTGAAACACTAAAGTCTCGTACGCATCACTCATCACTCTTGCCGTAGTTTTTACATCGAACCTGGAACACTAAGGTCTTGCTATCAAGCCAAAATATCACTTTTGATGTTGCTTTGGGTAGCTTATTCAGAGACTAAAAAATTCACGTCACATCCATATTTTTACTGAATTTCCTTATTTTGCACTGCTGACTTTTATCGTCAGCGTTAAAATGATTTCTCTACCTATAGAAATGATAGATATTCTTCAAGGTTAATGCTATTGCTTCTGCATCAGTCTTCAAGCAGTATTAAAAGGATTGTACAAAATTTATCAATTTTATCGTTGAATTTATGATTTTTTATTTTTGATGTATATTTATTAATGAAAATATTTTTTTTTGAAAGAATTTACAAATTTGAAAAAAAAAAAAGAAGAAAATCCGCTTGATTGTTTTATCTTACATACAAATTGTCCAAAGCTTTATTTCCAAACCATTAATTAAAATAAAATGGAGGTTTGAATCCTTGTGCTAACACCGAACAAAACAAATCAGTCTGCTTACACTGAACCAAAAAAGAAAAATAAAAAATAAAAAATCAGTGTGCTTACTGCTTACTTTTACCTTTTTTTTTAAACTTTTCTATATTATAATAATATGGTATGATAAATATATTATTTTATACATATAAAATTTATTTTCCTAACTTAATAGCCTAAACTTATAATTATGCATAATATTAACTGAAAACAAAATTTGTTTGTTTTCCATTTTTAATTAAAAATATATTATCTGAATAAGAAATTCAGATTAAAAAATATTAGACATCTCTAAAGTTGCAATGTTGTAAATTCGGAATATAGAATTATAAAAAAAGAATAAAAGAAACTCATCATTTATATTGTATAAATACATAATGAAAATTTATATACTTTTAATTTAATTTAACAATTGGATTTTTGTAAATAATTTGGAAGCATTTTCTCTTAGATCTTGACCAAACATTAACAAGTTATATATATATATATATATATATATATATATATATATATATATATATATATAAAAACACACACACACACACACAGGGTATATATAAATATATATAGAAACAAAAAAAAGAAACACA
>CATIWR010670335.1:0-13750 GCA_949677035.1 Omphalea diandra | reverse complement strand
TTATATATATATATATATATATATATATATATATATATATATATATATATATATATATATATATATTTGGTTTAGTTCTTAATTCAATTATTAACAAAGGACAAAAGATCAGTATTGTACTCATAAAATTTTTTTGATTCAATTTTGGTTCGATCTTTGAAAAATTTCAATTTAATACTAATGTCACTTCAATTTTTCAATTTGATTCAGTTAGTCCGAAAACCATACTCAATCTTACACCCAATCTCCAATTACTCAAATATAATCTGAACCCTATCAACATTAAATAATTAAAATCCCTTAACAATTGAACTAACACATAGCAATTTACTCCCACATGATATTTTAAGTACTAAAAAATCCATATGTTTTTTTTTTTTGTTAATTTAGCTAAAAATATAATTCAATAATTTTTTTGTTAATTTGGATTTTTAAAATATCTTAGCCACTTATTTATATCATAAAAATATATTTTTAAATTTATATATTTAACACTCCAATGTTAAATAATCTTTATGTTAGAATTTAAATCGTTATAATTAATTAAAGTGAAAAAAAATTGTATATATCAAAAGTACTTTTTTTAATGCTCAAAAATTTCTTAATAGCATTTTTAATTTCTTCAAATTATAACGAATATATAATTAAACTCAATGCACATTATAGTGATTTTGACACATTCTGGAGGATATAGAAAAACTTGGAAATGAAATGAAAAATAACTTGAAAGTAAAAAAGAAAAATTCTGACTTTTATTTTTTTGGCAAATAATAAAGATTTTTAAACCTCACGAAAAGATTATTCTGTTAAAATATGCACATGTAAAAATGGTATCTGTTACGTCGTATAAAGACTCGGACCCAATAACAGACGTACAAGTTATTGGGATGTGAGATGGCAGCAAAGTTTAGGAAACGGGATAGCAACCAAAAGAGCACCACCTTCCATGCAAGTGACAGAAAGGATATGTTTTCAATAATCGTTAATGGTTCATTACTACTGCAGTCTGCAACTAAGTTATAGCGGTAGAGAACTGAGATTAGAGAGTACCTTTCACTCAATCACAACTGTTGTACTCAATATTCACTCTATCATCTACCATTCACCACCATATTTCGATTTGTGGGTTGCAGAGGATTGAGCACCAGAGCTAGCCAGAAGGGAATAAGTTGGCTCAGTTCTCTCCATGTTTCAAGGCATCTCCGTGTTTTTGTGCTTTATCTTGTAGAAGTGATAGGAATTGCCTACGAATGTTGTTCTTTTGTGATACACCTCGTTTGATTATATCTGAAAATCAACGGGAAGTTTTATGTTGAGAAAAATGTATTTTTCATGCGGGGATTTTTCTGAATGAAATTTACACTTTTTTTAATTTGTTGGGGGTGCAGGGGATTCTTATTTATGTGACATTTGCTGTGTCCTTAAGATGCATGTTATTGCAGAAGAGAGAAGAATTATGCTGATTGCACTTTTTTTTTTAGTCTCTTAAACTCATTAGCTTTTTTTTCCTCCTCTTCTAAGGCAGATCTGTTCATGCTTTGCCTTTTGCTACTGTAGAAGTTGAAGAGATATCAGGTTCTCATCCTGCAGAAGTATACAACTTGGGTATGTAGTAGGTGCTACTATACTATGGCTGCTTCTGTTGCTTAGTAATGATGATTCCTTGCTGCTTTGGGTGCTTATTATTTTTTTCTTAATTTCCAGAATTACTGTTCCATGAGTGGGTTTTGATGAGCATATTAAGTGAAATGAATATCAATATTCTTCTAATTTATATTAAATTGAAGGAGTCCCTAAAATATAGAATTTTATAAAACCATGAAATTCACGGATAATTAAACATAGAATTTCTTTATTTTTAGTGCAGGGGAAATGGACTGGCTCTTCGAGCTGGAATACAATTGTCGATCCTTTAAATGGAGAACCATTCATTAAGATTGCTGATGTTGATGAAATGGGAATTCAGGTATGTATATCCTTTCAATACACCAAGATGGACATGTTGTATGCCGAATTTAGAATGTACATAGTATGTTCCATTTTCCCTATATCACTGAATTGTAGATAAGCTACCATTAGAGGTTCTTGACTTCTTTTGTGAATACATGTGTAGCTGAAATAAGTTGGACTAAATGTTGGGGGTAATCGTGCAGCCATTTGTTGACAGCTTGTCTAAGTGTCCCAAAGATGGACTGCACAATCCTTTTAAATCTGCAGAGAGGTTTGTCTTGCTTTTCATGTCTTTTTAACTTTGTTCCCGCCCTTGTTCCCACCCCGCTACTGTTTGATTTGGGGTCAGATTTCCCCTTTGGTACATTGTTGCTATTGGATTCTAGAATGACTATTTAATACCTGTCCATTTGCCATTTGCTATATTAAAATGAAGATTTGATTATCATGTTTCACAGGTATCTTCTATATGGAGACATATCTGCGAAGGCAGCCCACATGCTTTCCCTGCCAGAGGTAACATTTGCCCAAAGCAGGAATAGTTATCTTCTTATAATCTTAAATTGAAACGGCATATATTTAGATTGTTGATATTGCAATGCTTTTTACTTTTTTCCTCTTAAATTTCAGGTTTCCAATTTCTTCTCTAGGTTAATACAAAGGGTTGCTCCAAAGAGTTACCAGCAAGCTCTTGGTGAAGTTCAAGTTACTCAAAAATTTCTAGAGAATTTCTGCGGTGATCAGGTAGATCAATATCACTCCACGCATAATCATCAGTAATGGATTACTTAAAATAAACAGCTTTTAATTGGTTTTGTTTCCATGTAAATAAGCACATTTGTTTTTAATTAGCCACCTTAATAGTAGATTATTTTTCTGCATGTATGTATATATATTTTCTCCTTTTTTGAGGAACAAGCCCTTGACCTGAATACAGGCTGAATTCATTTTCTGTCATGACATGTGCAATTCATGCTAAAGGGTGGGAAAACCTTTTCTTATTGTCTTCTTCTTTAACTCTCTTGCACTTACATATTTGGCAGGTTCGTTTCCTGGCAAGGTCTTTCACAATTCCTGGAAATCATCTTGGACAGCAAAGTCATGGTTTAACATGGCCTTACGGTCCTGTAAGTACTAAATATGTGGTATATCAATTAAAGCAGGTATTTTTGAGCCATAAAGTTACATTTAAAGAGCAAACTGGAGAGAAAAACTGTCTTAAAATGAAAGTGGTGGTGTCCCATTGAGAGGTGCCTAGCAATATTATTTTCCTTGGACCTCTTTGCTTATTCCTTTTTGTAAACACAAATTTCTTTGATGGTTGCTGCTTCATGCAACAATCAAAGAGAAGTAAATCTGTGAAGAAGGACCATAATGCCTATCATTTGCTTCTAGTAATGAGCCAGTATTTCAGTGTAACTTGGACCAGTTAATAACAGAACTTCGCTAGTCCAGTTTCTAATTGCGTATAGCACCATTTAGTCTTTGCACTTTCTCTTCATACTCCATAGTTTCTGAGGTAGCAACTGGAGTTCTAAAACTCTTCTTTGATATAAAACTATTTAACAGATGCACATGATAGCATTGTTTACGCTGTGAAACAATTTGTATGCAGGTTGCAATTATTACTCCCTTCAATTTCCCGTTAGAGATTCCAGTACTTCAGTTGATGGGTGCACTGTACATGGGCAACAAACCCATTCTTAAAGTTGATAGCAAGGTAAAACTGTAAAAATATTTTTTGGTACTATGATTCTAGATTTTTGGCACCACATGAGTTAATTCACAAGAATATGAGCATGGCTTATTGACATATTTGTCTAAATGTGGTGGAAATCATAGAATTAATTTTTGAAAAAAACATCCATTCATGCTATATAGAAACAAGACTACACAATTTAAAGAATTATGTGAATTGTTATCTTAATTAAGAAACACAAGCAACATTGAATATAGAAGTGATTGTGTGTGAGATTGATGGTGATTCACATTAGTGGTGTTCAAGCCAATATATGAAATTTTAACAGTTGTGGTGGCATATGAAATTATTGGGCTATTATACCCACCTTTTGATTTTACAATGTGACCAGTCCTGTTTTAAGCTCTAGATTTCTTCATTTCATTTTTGCCAAGCATATTGATGCTAATGATGAAAATGTCTCACAGGTGTGCATTGTTATGGAGCAAATGATGCGACTCCTTCACTTCTGTGGGTTACCAGTGGAAGATGTTGACTTCATAAATTCTGATGGGAAGACAATGAACAAGCTATTATTGGAGGTTATTTCTGCAGTATTTTGAAATTTACTCTTTTCCTTTCAAAGGGGTTGATACAAATATTATTGAGTTATAAGATTGAAATATTGTCAGTTGCCTCCCAATTATATTTTCCTATATTAGACCTTTCTATCTTTTTCTTTTGGTGGGATAGGTACCTCTTTGAACCTAAGTTATTCCCCTTTTGTTTCCTTCAAGAAAATGCACCTTTTGTTTTCCTCAACTTTTTTCTTCTTCCATATTGTGTCTTTTTGCAGGCAAAACCACGTATGACCCTCTTTACTGGTAGCTCGAGAGTTGCAGATAAGTTGGCTGTTGACTTGAAGGGTCGCATTAAATTGGAAGATGCAGGATTTGACTGGAAAATTCTAGGTCCTGATGTTAATGAGGTACTTTTGTTTCTTGCAGACTATTTTTGTTTGTTTTTTACATTTTAACAGCAAAAGCCTAATGCTGAATCATCCTTGTCTGTTTCTGAATGGCAGGTGGATTATATTGCATGGGTTTGTGATCAGGATGCTTATGCATCTAGTGGTCAGAAGTGCTCTGCACAGTCGATATTATTCATGCATGAGGTTAGCTAATTCAGCTGTAGGTTTGTGTGTTTGGTCTAGTATGTTACTAGTAAGAAAGTTGCTCACAAAGGTTAAAGGCTCAGCATATGGTTCCCCCCCATCTCTCTCTCTCATTGGTCTGGTTGGCATTATTTTATGGTTTATTGAGTTCTTTCTTTGTCTTTCTTGTACTGTACCCGACCGCAGAACTGGTCTAGTACTTCACTTATACCCAAAATGAAGGATCTTGCAAAGAGAAGAAAATTAGAAGATCTAACTATTGGCCCTGTTCTCACTGTAAGTACAGATACCACTGGCATTGTGTTCTCAGTTTGATGGCTTTTTGTTGTCTATTCTTTCCTTTGCCAACACAAGATTGTTTAATGACTAAGCTTATTGCTTCTAGTTCAAAAATCTTAATCTTAGTTTTCTCCTTTGTTACTGCAGTTTACAACTGAATCTATGCTAGAACATATGAATAAATTGCTTGAAATACCTGGTTCCAAGCTACTTTTCGGTGGAAAACCCCTGGAGAATCATTCCATTCCACCCATATATGGTGCTTTAAAACCAACAGCCATATATGTTCCCATTGAAGAAATTTTGCAAGAGAAAAATTACGAGCTTGTAGCAAAAGAGATATTCGGACCATTCCAGGTAGAGAAAAAGAGAAGTTGATAGATTTCCTTTTTATTCTTCTTTCTGGCAGGTTTTTACAAACTTAATCCTTTTTTACATTTCGGTCTATTTGTTTAATGACAGTATAAGTATGCTGTCCGGACAAAGGGCCACTGAGTTTTTATGCGAGAATTATTGCGCTATCTGGAACATGAAAAGGGCCCGTAACTGCTCAAATCTTTTTGCTGAATTCTTTAATAAACCTATGATGAGGGCAATAGTATCTTGTTCCAGTTGATGAAACTACTTCTGGGAGAGAGAATTGGCTCTAGGCTGCCATCTTTCAAATGTTCTTTATAAGCCTTTAATGTGAAAGATCTAACAGAACGGTTTGGAAAACCATTGTTTATTACTTCAGGTTGACTTTGACAAATTAAGCCTTTCTCAAAATTTTCAGAGGACTTTGGCATAAAAATAAAATACGTGGTTACAGTTCATTACATATGGAAATACTCGTGACAATATTTTCTAAAGCTTAGGATGTTGTGCAGTGAGGAATACAGTTAGTAATTGATGTTTCCATTCTTAATACACTCATCTTTTCTTTTTTTGAATTATTAGATATCTCAGAGTTGTAATGAATATATATTTAGCTTATGTAATGTATCGATCAGAACATATGCCAAAAGTTTTTGTTCTAATGTTGTGGACACATATATGAAGTATCGGGTACATACTGGAAGGTATATGAGGAGTTGAATTGTCCAGTTTGCATGTATGACCCCAGTAGATATATCTTTACTTCATTCTAAAGAGATATGTTTATTAAGTTTTCTTTGCAGCATCATGTAAATGATTATTCTCAAAAATTGGAAGCTAAAAGCAACTAACATGAGCTAATGTATTTGCATTTAGATTGTTACTGAGTATAAGAAAGATCAACTCCCGCTGGTTTTGGATGTTCTGGAGAGGATGCATGCTCATTTAACCGCTGCTGTGGTTTCAAACGATCCTTTGTTTCTGCAGGCAAGTCATCAAAGCCTCTCTCTATTTCTCTTGCCTCCCCAAAGATCATTGAAGTTTAATTATACCCACATGTGATCTTACCAATAGATTGGTCTAGAATTTCAATTTGTTTACTGATAAAAGCGAATTTGCAGGAAGTCATTGGGAAATCAGTAAATGGTACTACGTATGCTGGATTAAGAGCAAGAACAACAGGTGCGCCGCAGAATCATTGGTATGCACGTACTAACTGCATTAGAAAGTTATCATCAAGTCCATATTCATGCAAAACATAATGTTGTTTTGACAGGTTTGGACCAGCAGGAGATCCAAGAGGTGCAGGGATTGGGACACCGGAAGCAATAAAACTAGTCTGGTCTTGTCATAGAGAAGTAATATATGATTTTGGTCCTCTGCCAAAGAATTGGGAAATTCCACCATCTACATGAGGAGCAAGGTTGACAACAAAGATAAAGAGGTCTATATTTGAATTTGCAAACAGGTTCCATATTACAAACTAGAAACAAAATATTGAGTTCTGTTGCAACTGACTTTAGTTTTGAATAAAATGGAGATAAAGGCCAAATTTTGTCCTCTGAATCACTCTACTGTGCTATGACCTACGAGTAATGCAAGTTGCATAATAACAATAGATGTTATGTGAACCAAAGGTCTCTTCATGGCTACATATGCTCCAAACTGTTAGGCTATCAACACCTCAACTCAGATCAAGACTTGATGGCAGGATTTCTACCACAGTGTATGCTACTCTCTTACACTAATTTATAATTTGTGGAATCATAATAAAGTAAGTACCCAAATCATGAGGGAGACATATCCATAGCCATTTATAGTTGACGTATGAATGGCTAATCTGATTCGGTATGAATAGTCAATGCATAATTTTTTTTTTTCCTTTAATATGCTGAAGATTTTTGCAGAGAAGAAGGTCATAGAGATTTGAATTCTTAATCTCCTGTATTATGAAATAGGGACTTTAAGATAAAGTGACGACATTAATACTTCTTGAAAGATTTTAGAACTCTTATTATCTTACTAATTAAGTTGATTATCCTAACTCTCATATATCATAGTGATTTTTTAATAATACACTTTTTTTTTAAAAAAAAAAATTTAACAATATATTTTTCCTTTTGATTCCCATAATGACAAAAAATACTACTATAACAATAAATACTACCATAGCAATTTGATATGTTTTTAATTGTCGTACAGAAATAATTCATTATCAGATTATGAAATAACAATCGTTATTAATATATAGAGAAAAGTACATGGTCCACCCCATTTTTAAGCAGAAGACATTTTATATCCTCGTGTTATTAAAAGGTTTTATGATACATCAAGTTTTTCTTTTTTATGCTCCTGGTATTTTTGCTTTACATTGTTATGTTTGCAATCGTTCTATTTTTTTTATTTTCGTCTCTGGTTTATTGCATTTTGATTCTCGTCTCTAATTTTCATCTTCCTTCTCTCTAATTTTCCTTTGACGATGACCACCACCATGACCACTATTGCGTCGGCAACGAAGAAGATTAATACAAAGAAAAAATATTTTTTTTCTTCTTCCTTTCTAAAAAATAGCAAAAAAAAAAAAAAGAAAAAAGAAAAAAAAGGAGATTCATATGAATTTTTGTTTTTTATCTTCTAAGATATAATAATTATTTTTATTGTTATTGTTGCTTAAAATAAAAAATCATGAGTTTTTATACATTTTAAATAAAAAAAAAAATTAACAAATGAATATTTTTAAGCTAAAAATAGTCATGAAAAGAGAAAAAATTGTGTTTGTAAGAGGTTAAAGATGATTTTTATATTCTCATTGTTTTTCTTTTTTCTTTTGTTTTATCGATGATTTCATAAATAAAATATAAACCTAAAATAAATGTCTTCCTGCAAACTATTTTCTGCACCTAATTTTTAAAAATTTTGAACTAATAAACCTAAAAAAAGTAAATAAAATAAAAATAAATATTTTACTATATATAAATATTTTTTTTACTGTGTATAAATATTTTTTACTTGATGTTGTTCTAAAGAAACTCATGTTTGTTAGAGGTTGATGATGATACCTATACTTTAATTGTTCTTCTTTTTCTTTTATTTTATCAATAGTTTCATAAACCAAAGGTAAACCCAAAATAAAAATAAATAAATATTCCTTTGCAAATAAGTCAGTAATAAATCATTTATAAACGTTTTATTGTGCAAGAAAAAGTAAACGTAAATGTCATATTCAACGTTTAGCAACGCAATTTTCTCTCTATTTTTATGACTAATTTTGAGTTTAAATATGTTTATTTTAATGTTTTTCAATCAAAATACCAAAACTCACGATTTTTTATTATAAATAATAAAATGAATATTAAAATTCATAAAAAACAATAAAACAATCATATTAAATAGATTTACAAATATGCAACTGTGTAAAAGAAAGCGAGTTTGTTTTTATATTTTCATTTTAAAAATATTTATTGATATTTTTTGATGATGTCAAAATAGAGAAAGAGATGTGGAGAGAGAATATGGAAATTTAATTTAATGTGAGAAGAAGAAGAAGAAGAAAAAGAAAAGAGTTAAGAATGATGAAGTGTATATTAGGAAATCTGAGGCGTAAAGGAGTTTCTTCCTATTTAGGTATTCTTGTACAAAGCCCTGATATATGTATTTAGTTTTAGTCTTATAAATTATTTATGATGAGTGTTTATCAGTTATCAACCTAATTATTTGATAAATAAACAATAAGAAGCTTTATTAATTTGTCATATAATACTATATAACTAAATAAATTTAATTATAAAATTACAAAATAGTAGCTCAAAGAAAAATGCAAGAAATAAAGAAATACATATAAAGGAAAATATACCAACAAAATTAAATATTATTTAATTATTTACATTAAATGATAAAAAATTTAAAGATAACTTAAGATAGAATAAATATAAAAAATTTTTAATTAATAATTTTATAAATTTTATACTATAATTTGTATAACACACGAGTTAACAATTAATAATATTATATTTTAAAGTTTTGATTATAATTTTTAAATAGATATTTCATAGTAATGTTAGCAGTTTGTTCTTGCAATATTATTAGTGGAAAACATGGTTGGATTGAAATTGAAATTTATAAACATCCAGAATAAAAATTGAAATTTTAGAGATTTTAAAAATAAAAAATTAGTATTATCTCAAACTTTTGGTTCTTTTTCTATACCAATTGAAGATAATTTAGTTTGATTTTTTAATTTTTTTTTAAAATAATTAAGTTCAATTCAATATAAATTTGAGATTCAATATAAATTTGAGCATTCAATCATTTTAATTTATTAAAATTAATTTTTTATTTTTAGTGTATGTTTGGTATTGCTATTGAAAAATTTTAATTTTGAGATAAAAATACAAAAGATTCTTTCTTTTAATTTATTATAACTTTTTTCAATATGAGTTTTATAAATAAAAAATTTGATTTAAAAAAATATTTTTGAAACTTTTATCGATACCAATTTTTGAGTTATAAAACTCATATTTAAAAAAATCTATAATCAAATATGATAAAAAATCTCTTTTTTTTTTTACTCAAAATCAGATTTTTTCAATAGCAATGCCAAACATACTCTGAAATTTTAATGATCAAATAAAATAAATTTTATATTTTTTACTTTCAATCATTCAATAACTAAAATAAATAAGTAATAATGTAAGAAAAAATAACTAATGACATACATATAAAATGTTAAATTAGAAAGTATTATTGACATTTATTACTAATTTAGTAAAAATAACAATAAATAAATAGTCTAATTATTAATTATTATGAGTGATAATTATTAATAAAATATAATTTTATTTTTAAAACTTTCACTTTAATCATTTGAATTAATTTCACTAAAAAAGTTGACTAATAATTTACATATTAATTATTAAATTGAAAAGTATTGTTAGTATTTACTACTAATAACTAATAAGTAGTTTGATTATTAGTTATTATGAGTAACAATTATTAATAATAATTATTGATAGTATATATTAATTGAGTGAATTAATTAATAAAATTAATAATTAAAATACTTATTATATATATAATTGATTCAATATTCTCTATTTAATTATGTTTAATTTGATTTTTGATATTACACTATTAAAAAATTTGATAATATTTAAATAAAATATTTTATTATTTAAATTAGAAATTGTCAATCCAATTCTGAAATCTAGTGCTCACCCCGACTTTATACAAAACTTTTCCGAAATAACGTTAAAACAAATATCTAATAAACCTCAAAGTAACCTAACTGAACCGACCAATAGCAACAAGCCCCAAAGTTGCGGCAGCTGCTGTTCGCTTTTTCAGGTTTCCTTATTTGGTTATGTTTTTCTTTATCTCCCCTCCTTCATCCACCATCCCTTTTTCAAAGTTTTTCTTTTTTGAGTTCTTTTACGTTGAAATAAACCTAATTACTGTGAATTTTTTTTTTTTGTGGATTGGATATTGTTGTTCAGGTTTCCTTGTTTTAGCTTCAGTTTACAATCTCTGCCATGTCTTTGCTTGGAGTGATCACAAAGGCCTCGGCCCGTTCAGAACAAGTTATATCCCAATCTGAATACCCAGTTGTCCTCAACGCCGATGACATTTTCCTCAATTTGAAGCCAAAGCTTGAAACGTTAGAGCCCACTTCACTTGTTACTCCAGTTACAGGATGGCAACTATCGCCAACTGATGCCCATCTCATCGAATCAGTCAAAAAATTCTATACGAAACTCAATCGGAAGCTCAAAGACACCAATAATTTCAATAGGGATGAATTTGTTGGGATTTTGAGTCTTTTTCTTCACAAAATTGTGGAGAAGGTTGGGATTTCTGTTGGGGTTGATTCCTCTGATAATGGTTATGCTTGTGTTTTGATTGAAAAGACAGGGTTTCTGATGGGTCGAGATGTGGCAGGCTTGGTTTTGGAAACATGTGTTCGTTTAGAGCTATGGGATTTGGTGGAGACTTTAATTGTTGAAGGGATTATTGATTATTCTTGTTATTCGAATTTGGTTACAAGTCTTGTGGTGAAAAAGAGATCAGATTTACTTTGTTTGACAATAAAGCATGCTTCAGATCTCGGATTGACTGAGTTGCTTTGCATTTTGAAGTATTTTCTTTGTCCATCAAAAGATGCATATAGTAGCATGGTGAACGTGAGGAAGGAATGGGAGAGCCATGCATTGTTAGCTATTGAAAAGGCTAGAGATAAGAGTCTCTCAGATAAGAAATCACGCTTAGCTAAGGAGGCTTCAATTTTGCTTATGCTTGCCCATGATGGGTTCTTGGCGCCTGAGCTGTGTTTGCATTATTTGCTGGCATCATCAAATGTTGATGAAGTTATATTATCATCTGCTATTGGTAAATTGAATGGTAAAGAGATGATGAGTCTGATTAGGTATCTTGGGAAATGGTTGAAGAAATATGAAATGTTTCCTCAGGCAGTTCCATGCCCTAGAGCTTCATCAATGCTGGGTTTAAAAGTTTGTGATTGGGTTCCTAAGCTTGAAGCAGTTATTAAATGTCTAGGGCTGGTGCTGGATGAAAACTTTTCTTCCCTGGTTTTGCATCCAGAGTTCCATGAAGAGCTAAAATCGATCAAGGAATTAGTTGGTTCTCTAGTTTCGGAAGCCAAATTTTGTTGTTCTGTGGCAAATGTAATCGAGAATTTGAACACTAAAGCTAAAGGTGAACTTAATTAAGATCTTTCACCGATGGTATCTCTTATCCATAATTCATATTGCATCTGCAAATTTTGGTCTCATCTATAATGTTAGTGCCATGTTACGTTCTTATATAATTTAATGATTTTCTTATCAGAAATTGAACCCATGACTTTTTCGTTTGCTCTTCAACATTTATTACAAATATCCATAATGTCTCATGCAAATCACGTGTATGGATATGGTCATATAATTGATCATGGGAGTCCTATCCCTGCAAAATTCCCATTCCTTGTGTGTTTGTAGTTTCTGTAAGAGCAGAGCTGCCTAGTTTTAATCAAAATTGTGTTTACGGTTGCTGGATGTCTTGTGATCTATCAGTAAATATTATGTAGTGTCTAATTGTGTTTCTTCTTATGTTTCTGGTATTATGGTAATCAATGGCTTGATGTGGGGTCGTACGATTAATGTAATTTGCCAGTTGTTGGCATTTCCGGATCTCTTAATTTTCCCTATCCACGAAAGAAAAAAAGGGGTTCGTACGATGAATGTAATTAGCATTACGATTTAGATTTATTGGTTTTCAAATACTGAGGTTCTAATGCCATCAGGCATCCTAGGAAAACGTCTTTTCCTTGTCTCCTTCCATTTTCCATTTTAACAGGTGGGGGGAATGTATTGCTTTCTCCATGAAATCAAACAAGGTAGCACCCAGAACTTCAATGAAAATTTGGCTGTTATTGCTTTTGATGTTCTTGCATCATTCGATTGTTAGACATCACTGGTGGCGATAATTGTAATCGTAAATTCATGGTGATCTCATGACCAGTAGCAGCCAACTTCCAGCTCCTGATTCTGATACTTTTAAGCGACCAAAATGGGCCAAGGCGGGCGGAGTACGAGTAAATCATTTGGTGCACAAGTGCAAACTATGAAGGGATATCCTCTGATAATCTAACAAATATAGCAGTGTTATTATACAAGATCAATAGAAATGTACTAGACTACTCAGTTAGCTCTCTCTTATACAAAGATGTAGCTAAGTAGAATCATGGAACTGAAACTATATTGGTAGCCTGAGTTGAATTTTTGTTTTATTATATTTCACTTCTGTTGAAAGCAATTTGATGAACTAAAAATCACAAGAAACAAGCATATTTCAGAAGCTCAACCATGCCCAAAATTCCTGCCATATAAAAGTGGAGGAAACGAAAATTGCTGGGAAAAAGTACATACTGGAATTTACATTGTCATTGTAATGAACAAATTCAGTAGCCGCAAGAAATCCTTTCCAGGCACCATCACCACTGACTGGATAAGCTGAATTTCAGGGCCGGAAACTGTGCTTACTACCATCAATTGAGAAAATTTAGATGCCGTCAAAACATGTTTTCTTCAACTTTTTAACTGCCATGAAAATCTGTACAAGCAGAGTGAGCATATTAGACAGTCTGTTAATCCTTTTAACATGCCATTCAATAGACAAATTTGAATGGCTATCAGATGATAAAAATGCTAGAAACCTAGAAAGCCATAGTTATGATCACGTAGAAGAGACAAGATATATATATATATATATATATATATATATATATATATATATATATATATATATATATATATATAAAA
>CATIWR010670301.1:0-17814 GCA_949677035.1 Omphalea diandra | reverse complement strand
CCCAAAAAAAAAAAAACAAATAGTAATAGAGAACAGCTAACATGGGATGAAGAATAATTTTACCAAGTTTATCCCTTTCGACATAGAAAGTTCTTGCCTTGAGCTCAGGATTGGCCACCAATCTTTAAATTGGGTTCAACTAGTCAATCAAATTGAAAAAATTGACAACCGAATCAAGATTCAATTCAATTTGAACTGATTTTTAGTATTGTCTTTTTATTTTTAATCATTATAAATATATTATATATTAATTTTTTATGATTTTAAAGTTATTTTAATAATATTTTTAAAATTTTATTTATTATTAAACTAATTAAATTACATCAACTAAATCGGTTAAATTAGTAAAATTAAGAATTAATCACTGAAGTGATTCGCTGAGTAGTCTAGTTTTAAGAACACTAGTCATAAACTCACATATTATGGAGGATGATTATAATAGTAAAATTTAAATTAATTAAATATTTAATTTTATTAAATAAATAATTAAATGATTAATTATTACTTTATTAAAATTATTATCAAGTAAATAAAATAAGAATATAAACTTCTCAAAATTTATAATTATATAGAGAGATATTTATAATAACAAATTGACTATTGATTCATACTTTCAATTTTAAGCAATATGATTTTAAGAAAAAGTTTATTAAATTTAAGTGAAGTAATTTCTAATAATCAATCAAATAAATAATATTAAGTATTTTATAATCAAAAATAAAATTAATAGATAATTACAAAGTATATGCATATATATGAGATAATTATAACAAAATATTATTTATTGATTCATATATTCAATCTTGTATAATATAGTTTTAAGAAAAAATTTGTTAAACTTTTATTACACTGTTTGCTAGTTTTTATATACTTATAATTTTGAGTTTTAGTTTCTTGTTTGATATTATTACTTTTTAAGTTTTTCTAATTTTTTGTTTAAAAGTTGTTTAAAATTTTTACATTTTAAATTTCTACAATTTCTCATTTAATTTTTTTTAGAATTTTTATTGTTTACATTTTTTAATTTCTTATTTACAAAATCTTTTTATATGGTAATTAATTTTTTAAATTTTAGATTTAGAATTTTTTAATATGACAATTTTTTGTAATATAACATAAAATAATGATATTTGACAATATCATATATAATTATTTGACAAATAATAAAAAAATTATTTAAAATTAATTCTAAAACTGAAATTAATAATATATATTGATCGGCAACCGCACCCTATAGTCCATCCTGATTCCACCTCAACTGCGCAAGTTGTGATGGAAACAATGGCAGCAAGGAGCACAAAGCTCACAAATGAGTGGTAAGAACTAAGAATTCATGGCAAGTGCTAAAGCATTGATTACTAAAGGCCACGCAAGGATTGGTTTGGCCGAAATAAGTGGAATCGGACTGCGTATAAAACATTCTTTATAACTACTGTCTTAACAAAATATGGAGATTATTTCATTATATGCATAAGATCAAGGTTCTTTCTTGTACGATAAAAGAAAATTTTGGGTAGAAACGACGGTGCAACTGAAAAATAGATAGTGAATACTTTTTGGTTGACATTCTCTCCGTTCAACTTTTAATAGACCATTTTTAATTTGCATAATAATTAAGAAATTCATCTTTTTCAATTAATATCATTATTTTTAATTGTTTACTTACTTAAATATCTTGAGGAGACTTTTTAATATAATGCACAATAATCTAAATATGTTGGACTTATTAACTCATAAGAAAAATAATGATGAAAATGATAATTTTTGAGATTCAAATAAAAAAATTTTACATTAAAACTCAAAAAAAATTACATAATAATATGCAATTTCAAAGTCAAAAAAGTAGAAATTAATTATAGATATTGATATTTATGTTAACTAATAAAAAGTATTTTAGATATTTAATCATAATACTAACAACTAAAAAAGAAAAATGGTCTATATTTTTTGATGAACAAAAAAAATGAACTACTAAAATTGAACAGAGGGAGTATTATTTACTGAGTTGTGTAACAGTTAACCATCTATTATTGACCATAAATTCAATTCTCACTTGCTACTTATTTATGAGTTCAATATTCTTTTTTAAATGGCTTTTGAGTTAATTTTTACAATGATCGATATTAAATGATTTTCAAAAAATTTCAAAAATTAATTTAGTGCATTTAAAGAAAAAAATTTCACCTAACAATCAAATTCAAAGGATAAAAAAGATGAATGAATTTTTAAAGTATTTTTACTAATTTAAAATTTAAAATTGTTAAATTAAACTCAAAATAACTCAAAAACAAATAGTCCAAAAATTTAAAGGTGAAAGTTGATTTCAATTTGATCAAACTAATTCAACTCCCAAATATAAAAGAAACTTAAAGCATGTTTTTCAAAAGGCTTTTAAAATTGACTATTTCTTTTTGCAAGTGATGTACAAATTAATACCAAAAGGACCAAAGCAATACGAATTTTCAAGTGCCCAATCTAATTTGAACAAAGCTTAAATATATCTTGATTGACACAATGAAGATCGGAATTTCAACAAAAATCAATTGGCTTAATATGTCAAACTAAAAAGTTGAAGGATTTAATCAATAATTCTCTAACAAATATATTTGGGGGCTCCTCCTTGAATAATACTTTTTTTTTCTTAACTACTAATATTATCATCTCATTCAAGGACTAAAACAATGAACCCAACTCAGCCCATTGGACTTCAAGTCCACCTCACAACTTGGGCTTAAAATACTGCAAATATAAGGAGAAAAAATAAAGAAAATCAGGAAACAGAGTAAAGAGTCGACCGGCAGCCTCTCCTCTCTTCTCTTCTGCACTGCTTATGCTTATGCTTTATAAGTTCTCGAATTTTAATGAATTTGCTAATTCCATACTGTTTCTCCTTCATTTTTGCAGTTTATTATTTGTTGGTGTAACATGGGTAAGCGTTTTATCCTCATAGTTTCTTTCTTAATTATCGTTTTCTGCAAATAATTGTGATCGAGGAAAATGTGTATATTGAGGTTTTGATTCTGTCACAGAGAAACATACACGCAGAGAAAGGCGAAAAGAAGCTAGGCAAGAAAAGATTCAACGCAGACATCAATCTTGGTTGGAGCATCAGGTATATTATAAAAATTCAATGACTTTAATGATTTTTTATACCCTTTTTGTATAATATTAGGAGCTATAATGATGCCTATTTAATTTTAATTTTCATTGAAATCACCGAAACTTAAGGAAACTGAACAAGCTAAGAGAATTTTGGGGGATTCAAGGCCAAAATATGTGAACAGATTGAAAAATACATCTAGTCAGAATTTGAGAGATGGAGAAGAATTTAACTCTGGGAGGAATCAGAGTTCTGTGAAAATGAATGTGGGGATGAGTGGGCACGTTAAATTAAAGTTATTAGGAGATGATAGGTCTAATGTTTCAAAAGTAGTGAAAGAATGGAAGGAGTTAAAGAGGAAGTCGAAAACAAAGTTTGAAGAATTTCTTGAAATGGATATGGTACATGCTGACATATTGGCGCTGGAGGATCTGGAAATGGATAGAAGACTTGCCAAGAAACTGAAAGTGAAAAATGGGAAATTGGGGGGGAATGTTGATGAAATGAATTTCTTGTTGGGGGGAATTTCGTCTGTGCATGATTCTTTTGATGAAGTCCCAGATACTGAATAGTTAGAGAGAATTGAGAACAGAAGTTCTAATAAGAAAGGTAGGAAGCAAGAGTCCTCAAATGAATTTTCAGAGGGTGCAATAGCTGCTGATATCATGGGTGGAGTTTCTGAGCCAGGGGAAACATCGAATGCTGATAGTGTGGTCGAGACAACTTCACCTAAGAAACGCAGGAGGAGAAAGAAGTCAAAGCAAAAGCAAGAAGGCAATGAAGCTGGAGACATAGCGGATGGTGAGATAGATAGAGGCGAAGTGGCTGGAGCTGCTGAGCTAGAGGAAAACTCTGGTGCAGAGGTGGGAGAGGAAGAAGGTGCTACCAAGAAACCTTCGCATAAGAACTGTAGAAAGGGAAAGAAGTCCAAGCAAAAGCAAGAAGGTGACAGAGGGGGAGACCCAACTAACGGCAGACCTAAGCCAGCAGAAGCCAACGGGCGTGAGGTGCCATTACAGGAAACTCCTACACCTGCAAGTAGTGTGAAATATTTGGCTCCTCACTTAAGATCTCGTGCAGCAAATGAGTCAGACGAGCATACTCAAATCCGTAGACAGGTCCGTGGTATGAAATTGAGCTTGTGTATAAAACTTTGGTGTTTCATATCCATCAATGACATCACTGTTTTCTTATTTTTAATTTCTTCCAGGTCTTCTAAATAGGTTGTCTGGATCCAATGTGGATTCAATTACAGGGGAAATGGCTGCAATCTTCTGTGTATGGTATCTTTCTTGTGTGTTTGGCTTCTTAAAATAGATTTCTGTACTGATGTTTGTAATCTTATCAAAAGAATAAACAATTTTAAACGTGAAAGAATTTTGAAATGTTATCTGATCTAGTTCATTGATGACATAAAAGGCATGTGCAGATAAGTACTGCTTGATAGCATATTGAAGCTAGATATTGTGAAAAATTAGAACATGGTGGCTTATGAGTGCTTTTCTTTGATTTAATTGAGTACCAGTCTGTTAGCTGTAGTTTCAGTTCTCAAATTATCAGTGATGAGGTGTTAGCAGCTTGCTCTGGTGGTCCTCGTACAATGAACAGTGAGTTATTCTATTGCATTTCACATTTGTACCTCTTGATTGAGCTCAGGTTTTATCACCTAGAATATTTTTTTGACTGAATTTCTATTATAAATTGCTGCTTCATTTGTATTTATAATGTGTTCTTTATAGCAGTTGAATAGCCCTGCTTCAATGTGTTCTCCTAATTGATTTTGTCTCTTTTCAGGTCTAACTGATTTATAACGGCATAAAAAAGAATATAGAACAAAAGGACTTGAAAAGATCGGCTTGTAATTTTTTTTTTTGTACTTTTAGTTATTGAATTACATATTTGCATGACATGCAGATTGCAAAATTTATTTTGACTCCTTTCTCTCACTCTCTCATTGTTTCTTTTGGGGGTTTGTGTGGATGCATGTTGGGGAAGCAGTTATCTTTCTCTTGCTGTAGAGTCAGGAATTTTGTTAAATTAGTTTTCTGTTCAGTATGTGATTGATATTGTGTGTGTTCTTTGCAAAGGTATGCTGCTGTTTTTGCAGCTTTTGTTGCAGGCATGGCTTGTTCTGTTGGAATGCACTTCAGTGCAAAGCTTTTGGCTTCACTTGCTACATCTTTTGAGGTGCGCCTTACCCAAAAGGAACCAAGTCATTGTGGCTTTTATTTTTGTTTGAATTTTTGTGGCTAAAAGATTTAATAGAACTCCCTGGTTTTAACTGGTGAAACGTTCCAAAGTGTTCAAAGCATTATAGGTTAGGTCCAGCTGTGTCTTATCCTTGTGGAACTCAAATTTTTATCCATTTTTGTTTTCAGAATGATTACAGTTTTACTGAACAAATCCGTTATGTTTGCGATGCAAGCTGAGTCTATCAAGGAAGACAATCTTTCTCTCCGAAATCTGACTCTTCTATTTTCCTGTTTATGTACTTTTGGAGTTTGTTCTAGGTGGGTTGCCTATCAATTTTGTTAAGGCAAAACAGTTGTAAAACCAAAACTTACGAATGTTTCTGCAACATTACTAAAACATGTATGAGGGCTCTAGATATTTCGGATTTGTGGATGAGACTGTTTCTTTAAGGTGCATGTCAATATACATGAAGTAGTTGACATGTGTAGTGTGGTTATATGGAGGTTATTCCCTTGTTTGATCCTAAGCTGTTGACATCCTGTAGCCAGATGCATATGCTTACCCAACAGAACAGATGAAAACCACATTGGTGCACTGAATGAAACAAGGCAATAATTGATCGTTCAGTCATTCATTGTATCTTTTATTGTGATGAGGATAGCTTGTAGGACTGATATTATGCATTGTAGAGGAATGATAAATTTAGAAGCTGCATCTAATCTGAGAATAAGCATTACCAAATTCCTAATATGTGGTTCATGATTTGTACTACTTTTTTGTTCAAAAATACTTGTTTGGGCTGTGTGATTAATTTAATACCGCACTTTCCATTATACTTTTCAGTGATTTGATATATGACTTCCTAATTATGTTGAGCAAGCAGCTGGCAGAGATTGATGTCTCTACTATCTTGACAGTTTTACACTGTGAGTCTTGTAACTATTGATTACTAAATTCTATGTTCTGGTCATAGCGTCTATCAAGTATTTGTAGTATGCTTGTTTATGTACCATTAGGCCCACTGATCATATCTAATGTAAATTGTCAATAGCTTTGTAGGCTGTGGAATGAAAATAAGAAGTGATGATCCAACTTCCATGAAAAATTTCATTCAGAGTGTTCAGAGAAGTGTTAACGAGCTGAAGGCTTCTTCTGGAGAAGAACAAGCAAAAGTAATTGGCAAAAGAGTAAGCTTTCCTTGAAGTCCTCACAATATTTTTCATTGTTTCTTCTGCTAATTCTAAAGTGTCATACCTGGTAAACTTTTGCAGATGGAATTCATGCTTGAGACTATTTACGATATCAAAAACAACAAGAAGAGGCCTAAAGAAGATAATGCTCAATACACACGGATCAAAAAATGGCTACAAAAGGTCTTTGCTAGTTTTGTTTTGTGTTTTTTAAGTTGCATTGCTCTTATAGTCTACAGCAGACACCTTTGCTTTAAAGTTTATACCTTACCAGTGATATGACTACTGAGTAACTGACTATGCGGGTAAATTAAGCTGCCTGGGATGTCAATTCATATAAATAATTCTATATAGCATGACACATCTTGTTACAAGTACCAGTTTGTTAGGCAGGAGGATATGAATTTTTTATTTTTTCTATCATTCACCTATTGTTTACAGAAAAAGTCTCACTGATTACCATAAGCAAATGTTTCATAAGATGATTGTGATGAGCGACATGTGCATCCAGTGTTGTCTTTCTTGGTCTTGGTGGGTTTTTCATTCTCGCGTGTATAATAAGTGGATTTGTCCTTTCATCAGTTAAGAGTTGAAGAAATTCTTATTAGAGGGGTTCAAATGGAGCAAGCTGCTGGATCCTGACAAGAAGGGCCAATGGTGGTTGTCCGGCGGTATGGCTGCTGCAACAGATGATATTGAAGAGGTTGCTAATACAATTGACAAAGAGGTTGTGGAAGCACAACAAATGCTGCAGCTTGTTGCTTCACAGAGGATGAATACAGATGCTAGAAAAGCAATCTTTTGTGTGATAATGAGTGGAGAGGACTACCTTGATGCATTTGAGAAGCTTTTAAGATTAGATTTGCCTGGAAAGCAGGTGGGTCTCTCTTGAACCTCGTAAAATCCTTGCTCCTATATCTCTCCTTCCCTAACCCCCTATCAGGCCACCTTCTTTTGTGTTCATTCACTTTGCGTCATGTTTTTTGCATGCGGCTACAGGACAGTGACATTATGCGAGTACTTGTAGAGTGCTGCTTTCAAGAGAAGGTGATCAACAAGTACTATGCTATTCTGGCTTCCAAGTTGTGTGAACATGACAAGAACCACAGATATACTTTACAGTTATTCTGTTATTTCCATTTTAGGATCCAGCAAAGTGCCACATTATAAAAATAGAAAAAAGACCAATATAGTGTTGTAGAGCATTTAAAGATGCGAAGGATTTGAAAGCATTAAAATGTGGATCACCTGAAGTATAGATTAGCCAGGATACAAGTTAGTGGGAAAAGCAAAGAAAAAGAATACTGGAGAATCAATAGATTGGATGCATAATTTTTGTGGTTGGGAATACTTATACTAACATGAGAATCTTTGTTGTGTCTTATATAATTGCACAGTATTGTATTTGGGACCACTTCAAAGAGCTTGAATCAATGCCACTTTTAAGATCCATGAACCTTGCAAAATTTGTAGCAGAGATGGTTGCCTCTTTCGCCCTTTCTCTTTCAGTTTTAAAGATTGTAGACTTGAGCAATGCTGCACAGCTAACCCCAAAAAGGATCACGCATTTTCGGATACTGTTTGAGGCCATGTATGAATATTCTGACCAGCTTGTATGGAACATGTTTACGTGTGGCTATCAATCCTGAGCTAGAAACTATTAGCCACGGCACTGAGTTCTTAGTCAGAGTATGTTGTTAAAACTAACAATGCGGCTGGTAAGAAATTCAAGATTGCTAAAAAAGCTCTTAACAATATGGAAGCAGTCCTCACGTGAGTATTCTGCGTTGCTTTTCATGGCGAGTTCCAATTTTGTAGTTCTTTTTGTAGTCTCCATTTTTCCAAAAAAAAAACTAATGTACTCAAAAGAACTTGTAAGAGGTTTGAGTGAAATGGAATTAGAAGAAAAAAAAAAAAACAAGCTTTTTATTGTTGCCTTTTACACTAAAATATTTTTAAACGTTTGTCTTGGTTCCAAAGGGCGAACTTGACTGGCTCACAAAACAATTGAACAGCAGCACAAATCAGCTTCTCCTGCATGGCCGTCAACGGGATGAGACTTTCAACTTTCAACCCAATTGTGAATTTGAAATTACATCCTTCAGCATTAAATACAAACAAATCCACAGAGTGCAATCGCAGGCAGGCAAGAAAGCATAGCAAATGGTGGCAACTTCAGTGATTCATTTCGTTTTTCATGCATGGTTTTTGCTGATCCTCGCCGATCATACTAATAGACGGGGTTTATATTGTCTTAAAGAACTGCAAGAGGTAAATATGTGAAACTCGAAAACTACAGCTTTCTTAGGAAATGAAAAGATTCATAATGCCAAGTTTTTTTATAATGGACCTTGAAACCCCAAAGCCACTGCTTTCTTAGGAAGTGAAAAGATTCAGAATGCAAGTCTTACAGTTAGCATAGCTGAATTGAGTTTTATCCCAAGTACAAACGGTGATAAATATGGACAACAGTTCTATTGAACCTCCAACAAATTTATTGGCTAGATTGAGGTGTACACACAGCAACCCAGTTGTCATCGCTCAAGGTCAACACGGTGCCTGGAGGATATGTCATCTTCATTCCACGCGGGTGAACAACCACCTTATTGTGGCGTGGAATACTTGTTCCAACAGACTGATCAATACTTACAGCCGAATCGCTGGAGGAATCAGGAGGTGCGGACAAAGGTATGGATGGGCCAGCTGAAGATGAAATTGTTCTCTTTGCAGTTGATCTGCTTTCTGGTCCTGGAGATGCAACTGGAGAATCATGACTGATAACTTCTGTGATTTCTGTCAACAATTGAAAGTTGTATTATCATATTTAGACGAAATGTACTAAGAACATGTTTAGTATACCAAGAAATGGAAATGGAATAGGATTTTAATTCTATTATAATGTTAGGTACCTTAAATTGCTTCAAAATTTTGAAAATGAGATTCTAAACACTTACAATATCTCATTATTCTTCCTAATATGTTGATATACCAACAAAAATATTGAAATTCTAAACACTTAGAATAGAATTTCATTTCTCATTTTTTAATGTAACATGTCATAAATGAAAGTATGAATGCAACTTGGCCTATGCACACAAGGATATATGCATGTAGGTACCCGTGCACCACAACTGAGCATAAATTGTCTACATGCACACAAAGGATAAAATTTTTTACATCTGAAAAGAATGACATAAAACCACCATATGGTCCATATCAAGGTCTACAACATAATAATCAGCATTAAGGAAATTCATTATTGAATTTTCATTCAGTGATTGACATCTTAATCTTTTCATTTTCAAGTCACTCTAGCTTAAATTATTGACTATAGTTCTATACCATGAGATATCAAACAGTACGCAGACAACAAAAATCATAGAAAACTTGTATTATCTACCCTTTAAAATTATAAAATATATTTATCAATACGATTTCACCATTATTAAGAAACTTATTAGTAGTTCACAGTAAAGTTAACCTTTATCCTCTTCAGCTTTTTCATCGTTTCCAGGCAATCTGGGTTGAACATTCTTCTGAAAATAAGCAGTGAGATCTGACCGAAAATTTTTAGTGAAATGAACAACTTTTGGTCCCTGCTGGGAAGACGGATTTTGAGCACTCTTACTTGAATTGTCTGAACAAGATGCCACAAGGTTCTCCTTTAAATCGCCAGAAGAGGAAGCCATAGAGCTCTGGCTAAAGTCTCCAGAACCGAAAGCCACAGGTCTGTTACTTGAGATGCCAGAACCAGAAGCTACATGACTTTGCATTGAGTTGCCTGAAGAAGAAGCCATGACATTTTAAGACATGGTGACATTAAAAACATAATATACTAATTATGATTTCCGAGATGATTTGAACAAAGATTAGATCTTTTGTCTTTAGGGGGACGCCATTTGTACTTTGGTTTAAGGGAGAAAACTGGGAAGGAAGAGCTGGAGGCAAGATTCTAATCCTTCTCCCCTCGTTTTTGTTTTTTTTTTTTTTTTTTTTTTATGACAATGCAATTATTCCTTTAAACTCCATTTATTTCATGGAAAATATTTTCCAGGAAAGTATTTCCCACATTTTCCTCTGTTTACATCTAGAAAAATTGGTCAACAAAAAATATTTTTATGATCAAAAGAAAAACTAAGTAATTTTCCAAATTTTGACAAACTCATCCAAATGAAAAATGAATCATATAAACACATATATTTATTATTACTAGTCATCTTTTGACTATCAACACCTATCACCGCTCATTGTCAGCTGATAGTAATTGCCGGTGGCAAGTGAGACGCACAAAAATTTTCATTTTTAATGTATTTTTGCTTATATTAAACAATAAATAATACAAATATGGTCTAAATTTTATTATAATATTATAAATCAAAAGAAAATTAATATTTTTTTTATAATATATTCCGAACACCATAAAATATTTTACTTAGACAAGTTATTTTCCACAAAACAAGCGGAGCCTTAGTTTGATCAACATGTCCTATTTAGAAAAGGGGGGGAGGCGGTTGGGTTTGGAAGATATGTATTTTTAGAGAAATTAAAATTGTTGGGTCCTACAACCCAAGGGGTAGTGCCTCTATTTCTCCCCACAATGTCTTTCCTAACCTAATGAGAGGAACCTTTTTTTCATCCCTTTGTCCTTTTTCTACCATTCCTGCCACAGTGTTAGTATGATCTCAAACTGGACTCCCAATATCAAGCACCAGTACAATCTGAGTTCTTGTTGAAGAAGCAGCAATCTTTCTCTAGAAACTAATCATTTGATTAAGTATGAGGTAAGCAATTCAGTACAAACTTGCCAAAAAAATTTGTCAACAATCAGAGGCTGTTGCCAAATTTGCCAAATGAATTTCAAATACAAAATAACTGGATATCTAAAGCAGGAAAAAATACAAATAAATCAATATGTATAAATATTTGAATACATACGCTGTTTTAGAGCATTGTAAGCAACCCTTGCCACACTCAACTCTGCCTGCTTCTTAGTTTTAGCTTCCTGCCCAGTAAATGATTCTCCTCCTACCTCCACAGATGAAACAAAACTTGGTCTATGAGCTTCACCAGATCTAATTGTGGTATAAATTGGCAAACGAGAACTTTCTCTCTGAGCCAGCTCTTGTAAAAGGTTCTTGTATGCAGATTCGTCCTGAAAAAGAAAAATGAATATAAGTAAAACAACAAATGCAATCAAAATAATTTGGCATTCACAGAAAGCATCAAGTTAATGAATAATAAAAGGAAACAGTACATAAAAGACTAACCTCTTCAACCCCATGAGGTGCCAATGATATCAATGCTGCTTTTGCAGCAGCATGTTCAGCCTTGCTTAATGTGGGGAAAAAATCCTGACTTTCATAGGTTTTTCCATTAACTGTAACCTTACACTTGAAGCGACTAGCATGAGGTGGGCCCTCACGCTCGTAAGAATAAATAGGGAGAGTGAGACCTCTCTTTTGAGCATAGCTCTGCAGCTGATTCTTGTACAAATTCATCAAATCTATAAGCCAAAGGAGAAATTCATATTTAGTATATAATACAAGGATTAGTAACGAAAACCAAGAATAGCCTATATTTAAAGCTACAGAATATAATTAATCATATAATTATTATGATGCATTATTATAATTTATTATTTGTAAATCTTTTAAGTTTGAGTTACATTTAATGATATAAGAGTAATGGCGAATTTAGGATTATATTGATAAAATAAACAGTGGAATACACCGGGTTTACTCAAGGACTAAAGGCATGTTTGGCATTTGTATTGCGAATAGTAACTGTTGCGCAACAAAAGTTGGAAGGAAATCCTCTTTGTTAATATGAGTTTTGAGAAAATCTCAAACTTTTAAGTTTTTGCAAATAGCTATTCGATCGGGTTGTCAAAAATACGTCAACTTAGAAATGGTACAGTTTTAGTATAAGTTACAGCTTTTTGCAGTAGCAAATTATCAATGCCAAACATGGTGTTAGAATCATACACAGGATTTTACTAAAAAAAGAATTAAAACGTAAAATAAAGTAGTAAAAAACCTGTAACTGTGTCGTCGTTTTTGGTTACTGCATCAGGCAGCCCATTCTCCTCAGGAATCTGATTACTACTCAAATTATAGATTACGCTTGAAGAAGAAACTGCACAAAAGGACGATAATCAGCGATTAATTGAAATAAATAATTAACTGATCAATTTAAACCGTATAAAAAATGCAAACCATGCAGGGGCGGCTGCGGCTGCGGCGGCGGAGGAGGAGGAGGAAGAGGAGTAAGAGAGGGAGAGGAAGAGGAAGAGGATGAGGAAGAGGAGAAGTGAAGGAAAGCGAGCATAGCAGCGTCGTTTTGAGCTTGCTTAGAAGATCTGAAGGGAGATTGGGACTGGAAGGAGACGCCATTGACAGTGACGGTAGCTTGAAAGCTAGGGTTGTGACCTGATCCGTCTTTCGTCATCTCGTAGTCCGGCAACTGCCACGCCTTCTTCTGGCACAGCTCCTGCAACTTCGTTTTGTACATTTTTTTGTTTTTTTTTAAAATCTCTCTTCACTATACTTCTAATTTATACCAAAAGAAAAAGAGGGAACCTCCTTAGCTTTCTTCTTCATTTACTTTTGAGTACCACACAAGTCTCTTTTTTTTTTTTTTTTTTGCAGTAAGACAATTTTGATTAATGGTATCACGTGCTATTGACATTGTCATCAATTTTGGGATAGACATATGTTTAGTTTATTCAATTCTATATTCATTAAAATTTAATTAATTAAATTTCATATTTTAATAATTGAACAGCGCCAAACCATATTTCGATTTATTCAGTTGATCCTATTTTAATCAATATTTTTAAAAATCTTTTTAATATAAATTATATTCTTTTATTTATAGACATAATGTATATATATTGATTATATAATATATATATATATATATTAATTGCATTTAAGTTTAAATTTATATACATATCATTCATCTAAATAAATTTTTTTATAAAAAAAATTTTGATTACTTCAATTTATTCAGTTTTTATATACTCAAAATCAATTTACTTGAATTAATCAAACTTTAAAGATATTAAATTCAAAATTAATTATATTGAATCTAACTGAATTTATCAATTTAATTTTTGGTTTTGTTAAAATGAATGTTCACTCCTTATTATCATAAAAAAAAAAAAAGCATGAAGTATCAAATGTAAAAAAAATCAATATTAATTAGGAAAATTTAATCATATTTCTTAAATTTTGAGTTTTAGAGCTCACATTAGAAATAATAAATATATTTAAATGTATCAAATCCATATAAGGTATATATTTTTAGGATTATATGAGAAATAACTTAATTTCAATTAATGTATGACTTGATTCAAAAATATTTTCTCATTATATTTTTTTTTAAAAGAAAATCATACACAACAATAAATCAAATGTCATAACTATCCCCAATTATACTTTTTTTATTTTGTTGTTTTATTCTGATTTTGAGTTATATCTAAAGAAATTATTAAGTAAAATTCTCATCTTTTATTTTAGGTGATTTACAAATAAATTTTAAAATATTATTTAATATAAATTCATATATTATGAAAATAATTTATTTACAAATATATTTGTATATTTTATTTAAATGAAATATTAATTTTAGATATATAATCTTACTAAATTATACTTATAATTTTATAACGAACATAGTTTTTATTGCTTATTAATTTAAAATTCATTTAAAATTTTATTAATTTTGATAGGATTTAATTTGAGTACAATCAATTTTACAAAATAAAAACTAAATTTTAAACAGATTCTTTAACATGTCAAATATGAAAAAGGAAAATTTATAAATAAATTTCACAATATTTTAAAAAATGCATTTATATTAAATACATTTTAAAATTTAAAATTTATAATTGTAATTTTCCTTTTAGTGCTCCACTAAAATAAAAATAAAAACATTAAGTGGACCCATCGGATTCTTCTCTCTTTGTTTTTTTCCCTCACCAATACGATGTGCTTTGCTTCTGCAGAACGTTGTGGTAGAAAAGAATCTCCACTTTTCATGTCTGCCTTCGCTCCAAAGCAGCACAAATGTGCTTGAAATTGAGGATGGGTATTTTATTTAGTCTATCGAATTTTTAATTTGACTCAATCTGAATTAATCAAGCAATATTCGATCAATTTATATAATCTAGCAGATTAAATTTTAAATATAAAAACTGACTTGGGTTGGATTACGTTTTCTAGAACTCAAAACTAACTTAACTCAATTAAATGTAAGGATTTAATTTGAGTATAATCAATTTTATAAAATAAAAACTAAATTCTAAATATATTCTTTAACATGTCAAATATGAAAAAGGAAAATTTATGAATAAATTTTACAATATTTTAAAAAATTCAATTTTATTAACTTTGATAGGATTTAATTTGAGCACAATCAATTTTATAAAATAAAAAAAAAATTTCTAAATAGATTCTTTAACATGTCAAATATGAAAAACGAAAATTTATAAATAAATTTCACAATATTTTAAAAAATTCATTTATATTAAATACATTTTAAATTTTAAATCTTATAATTGTAATTTTCCTTTTAGTACTTTACTAAAATAAAAATAAAAACATTAAGTGGACCCATCGGATTCTTTTCTTTTTGTTTTTTTCCCTCACCAATACGATGAGCTTTTGCTTCTGAAGAAAGTTGTAGTAGAAAAGAATCTCCATTTTTCATGTCTGCCTTCGCTCCAAACAAGCGCAAATGTGCTTGAAATTAAGGATGGGTATTTTATTCAGTCTATCGAATATTTAATTTGACCTATCTGAATTAATCAAGGAATATTCGAATCAATTTATATAATCGGAGCAAATTAAATTTTAAATATAGAAACTGACTTTGATTGGATTGCATTTTCTAGAACTCAAGACTCACTTAACTCAATCGAATGTAACGAAAATTTTATTTACAACTTTGTATTTTATCTTTACACTTTTTTTTTTTTTTACAATCTCTTCTCATTTAAAAATTTCTTTCCACAAGCTCTTTTTTTTTTCTTTTTTATCCATTTAATTTTTACAATTTTTTTTTATTTTCAATTATATAACTCATTTTCAATATAACTTTCAAATACTTTATATTAAAACAAGTCATTAATTTAAGACAAATACTTTATAATAACATTCATGATTTTAAAAAAATCTTATATTTATAAAATATTCAAATATCATTAATTAAATATAATGTATCATCTAAATTAATTATTTATAGTCTGACAATATTTACATTATTAAAACATAGTGATTCTAATATTTTAGTACGATCAATATATGAGATTTTTCATTCTTGAAGACAATTATATCGATATTTGTGTCAATTATACGTAATAGAAAGTATTTGTGCAATTCGATCTATTAATACCTAAAATAAAAATATTTTCTTTATTAAGTTATAGAGTATGGTAAGTTTTAATAAAATAATTTATAGAGAAATAAGCTTTAATATAAAAGATTGTACATAAGTTTTAGTTAATTTATAGAATATGATAAATTTTAATAATATAAAAAAATTGTACATAAGTAATAAGAGTGAAAAAGTAATTTAATTAAAGTATATAAATAATATAATTTATCAAATTTTAAAAGGGGTGTAAAGAAAGAATAGGAAGTTGCAAATAAAATTTGCTTAAATGTAATACATAGTTGTATTAATTTTTTTAGAACTAGTAACTTATATATATATATATATATATATATATATATATATATATGAAAAATACACATTTTTAAAAAGATATATAGGAAATTAGTAAAAAATTTAATTTTTTTTTTGTAAAAAAAAAAAAATCATGTACCCGCAATCCAACTCGATCTGATTTTGCTCGGATTACAGATTGAGCAACTTGTTTCTCTTTTTGAGTCAGATGTGAATTTCTCAAAACCCAATCCATATTTAACTCATGGCAATCTCTAATTGAAATGATAATAAATTGTTGCAGAAGAAAGGGAAGGATGCCTTGCAAACCTTTCTTCATGATATATAATTTGTTCGAAGTAATTAACAAGTTATTTAACATTAGATTAGAGGGTTACTGTATTGACATTAATAATTTGTTAAACGTTGAAACAATTTGCTCTCTTAAGAACGTTTCAATATTTTTATGGATAATATAAATTATGGAGAACATGCGTGATGGAAGTTTGTTCTCCATATTAATTTACTGATTACCGGGGTGGAAATACGGAAAAAAGTTGATATTCTGATTCGCCTCCATTTTGTATTAGGAGTTTATTAATCATAACATAATCATAATTTAGCATTAGTTGCCTTTGATCCCAGTCAATTTGATCCAATAAACATGTCGATTAATTATATTTGAAATCAAGAAGATATAGCATACAGTGAAGATCGGAAAAAACAATAGCAGAAGAGATAATGCACGAACTGGCAATGGCATTCCATTGATTTCCTTCCGAAGGTACACTGGGCAATTTTGGTGCCTTTCAAATAAATTGAAGGCAAAAACAAAATCCAAAATATTGAAAGCAGAAAAAGGAAAGTTTGGAAAACAGAAAAAAAAAAAAAAATCATGGCCCTCTGGGCATATTATGCCGAATAGCTATTTCATCATAAACCACATTTATTGAATCAACAATTTCCTTTTTTCCTGTTTCAGTAAGAATCAATCAATTTGATAGGATATTACTCCTATCGCAGCCGAGTAACTCACTTGGCACTAGCAAGCTCGGTGCGAAGGAGCTTGGCTGCAGCAACCATATTCTTGAGGGCTGGCTTGACCTCAGCGTACTTGCGAGTCTTGAGTCCACAGTCAGGGTTAACCCACAAGATGTTCTTCTCAAGAACTGCAAGCATCTTGTTAATTCTGTCAGCAATCTCTTCGGTTGACGGTATTCTAGGAGAGTGGATATCATAGACACCGGGGCCAATGCCAGCACCATACTTTACTCCCTCTCGGAAGACAGAGAGGAGCTTTTCATCAGAGCGAGAGTTCTCAATAGTGATCACATCAGCATCCATGTCAATAATCGAGTGGATAATGTCATTGAAGTTGGAGTAGCACATGTGAGTATGAATCTGAAGTAATTGAAAATGAGATAAACAAAGTTAACAAAAGCAAAAACAGAAACAGATTTGAGTTGTCAAATTTAGAGGGAAAATGGCATACAAACCTGGGTGGTGTCCTGGACTCCAACATTAGTGATCCTGAAGGAGTGCACTGCCCAGTCCAAGTAGAAAGCCTGCTCAGACTTCCTAAGAGGCAACCCCTCTCTCAAAGCAGCCTCATCAATTTGGATAACATTGATACCGGCCTTTTCAAGATCCTCTACTTCATCC